>CATIWJ010292043.1:0-10418 GCA_949640765.1 Croton laevigatus
TCTCTCTCTCTCTCTCTCCTCTTTATTGCTTTCTCTCTCATTTTTATTGCTGAAACTGCTTTCTTTTTCGTATGAAAAGGAAGAAATGTAAAAACATAATTTCAACCCATGTTTCTATCAAATAAAACTAAAAAATCGGAATTATAAATTTTGTTATTTGAGAATATGAAATATAATCTCGATACTAGTTGCTAGCACTAATTTGACCAATAAATAACATTGATATTGCCGGTTCGCCTCCCTCAAAAACCCAATTTTTGGCTGCTGATGCTAACAAATTTAGGTCAACTATAATAAAATTCATATATTCCTAATCCTATCTATTCTTTAAAAAAAAATAAAAAGAAAAGAAAATTGTTAAAAAAAAAAAATTAAAGAACAACTCCTCCACTGAGCAGTGGGCCCGGAATCCCAACGAATGAGGTTGAGGCTTGCGTGGACAAATTGGAATAAAAAAATTATAAATGGCAAAAAAAAAGGCAACACGACTGGTTACCGGTGGCGATGGTATTATATTATGGTTTCGATTCAACCCATAGGAGACGTGTGTGAAGGGTGGAAAAGCAAAGCAGAAAGTGCCCTACTCCCACTGTTTTTTTTCTCTCTTTCTTTTCCATATCAATCCTCACATTTTTCGGGAAAAAAAAAAATCAATACTCACATTCACAGATACATCTTTGTGCAAATGGAATCCAACGAATTTGAACATCGTCAACATCTTCGTGAGTAGGAAATTTGATTTTGATTTCGATTTTTTTCTTTCTCATTCTCTGTTTGGCAGATGAGAAAAATGGTTGTTAATTTGAAATAAGCGGAAAGTTTCTGTTCTTTACTGGCCGTTTTGCTCTGCAACCAAACGCGAAGTACTCGAACTTCCTGCAATTAGCTGATCCTCTGTTTGTTGTTTTTACTTGCAGTGTAAGTGAGTTACTAAGTTGTGAGAATCGTGCTTCGTTTCTGCTGTTTTTCACGCACAGAACAGTTGATTAGTTTCTGAGCAGAGTACTGGTTAGGTATTGCCACCGTAGCAGAGGTTGCTCGAAATTAGCTTAATTGAGTTATATTTTCCCAGTTTTTCTTTGAAAGAGAGTGCACGTTTGAGGTCTGTATTTGATTATAGCTTATTTAATGGATTACTTGAACAAAATAATCGTTAAAATCGAGTTCAATCGCTTGATTGGCCTTGTTCGAGCGTATTAACATATAAATACTGCATAAATTTAGTGATTAAGACTTCGGAAGGTTTAGTTTTATATTAGCCATGGTACTTTTAATGCTTAATTCAAAGGGGCCACCGATAAAACGAAGGGCGGGTTTGCGTATAAAACAAGCTGGAAGAGGTTCATATCGAGGTAGTTAGTGAAGGTTTTGTAGGATATACTTTGGCCAAATTTTCTTTTATGTAGTTCAGTGCTTTGTGTATTTCTTGGAAAGTCAACGAATGGAAACTACTGCCTTGAGGCAGTTATTGAAAAGTCTTTGCGACGATTCAGTCTGGAATTATGCCGTGCTCTGGAAGCTTAGGCCTGGAAACCAAATGTAAGTTGTTGCTACCTATACATTTCTTCGCTAGTATTTTGTTTGATTTGAGGTCTTGCTGACTTTTTTTGTTTTATTTTATGTCTGTTAGTTTTTCTTTTCTGCTAAAATTGTGTTATTTATGAATTTTTGAGCGGTTTGACCATTGCACTAACAGATAACTTACGAGTGTCTTAACATATCATGTTGGTTGTGTATTTTCAGCTCATGCATTCATCGTATCATTGAATATATCATAGTTTAGACTTGCTATAACAGCAGAGCATATTTGAATGATGCTCTCATCAATGTTTTAGAGTATGATCAAGGTTATGTTATGTTGTTTCCTTGTTTGATGTTTGTTTATTTTTGTATTGAAGAAATGGTATTTAAGCCATTGTTATAAGGTTATCATAGTAGAAATTTGTTTGCCTGACAAAGAAAATAGGTTCAATATGCTGGAACCATTCAGTAATGGTATCTTATGAAATAACAAGAATTAGAACTCACTTTCGCAACAATATAATATGAAGGTGTTCCTGAATAGTTTATTGGTGGTCAATCATGTGATCAGATTCAGCGCTAAGGATTAGGCAAATGTTAGGAATCTGAAGTAAAGTATAAGTATCTATTAGTCAATTAATACATCTGCTTGTGTACTTGTTTTCTTCTCCACTCAATACTCTTGTTGTTGCATGTTCGTTTGGCCCATATACATAGGGGTGGCTGAAATCAAGTTAGATCCAAAACAAAAAACCAGAGGGGACAGGAACTGGCCAATTCTTTGGGTTTGGTTCTTCAAAGTTTGGAACCACAGGAACCTTGGTGGAACCAGAACTGCACAGGACTGATAAGGCTAGTAAATGCTCCTCAAAACAACTAAACGGGCTAGAAAATTGATAGATTAAGGGGTATTTGATAAACTGGAATTTTAGCTTCAGTATAAAATATACCGTTACTTTTTCCATTCATCATCACATCAAAGTTCTATCTATTAATACTTTACCATAGTATTTTATCCAAGGATGTAAAATTATTTCTATAAAGAAATGTTTTATTTTAAAATTTTGAAATTTTGAACCTTTTTTTTTGGCTGGAACACTTGGAGAACTGCCTAGAAATGTAGCTTCTAGAATTGTAGTGGAACTGGAACCAGGACCAGAAAGAGCAGTTCTGGAACGGTAAAAACCAGTTTCCTTCTGGTTCCAAAATTTCAGGAACTGGAACTGGCTGGAACCAGAACCGGAACCATAGCCATCCTTATATCTGGCAGCCTTTTTCTTCTTTAATTGTAGCTGCGTCCATAAATCAAAATCATTCAACTTATATATGATTTTCAATTGAGGCCTACTTAATTTTCATTTCCATGGAAGTATCTTGTCATTTAGATCTATTTGTGAAATTATCAGCACTAATTATCTAAGATAACTTTAATAACCTCCTTGCAGGATATTTATCTCTGTGACTTCAATATTGCATGATTTTATAATTGCCTCTGTAACATAGTAGTAACCGTTTCTGTTTGCGAGTATCTATGTTAAATGAAAAATGGGGTATATATAGTGTGAGTTATATGATTTCTTTTAATGACAGGGTTTTTACTTGGGAAGATGGTCACTTTAATTTTCAAAAATCAAGACAACTTGTGCAAAGTGTAGCAGATGATGCTTATGAAGATGGGAGTTATATTTTCACTCAACAGTTTGAAACAAATTTATGCAGCAGTACCTTGGATGAGCATCAAGCTGGAGTCTTGGTGGCAAGCATGGTGAATCTTCAGTATGCAGTGGGAGAGGGGTATGATGCCTGACCCATCAAATTTAAAATTTTGCAAATTTTATGTCTTATTATTCCCATTCAAAGTTGTAAAGTTGTATACACACAAACCTAGAATAAAAGGGTGGAATTACATTGCAGCTTTTTACTTCTTGCATTCTCTCTGTTATTTTTTGTAGGATATGAGCAACCAAAACAATGTACCTGTGAAGTTAGGTTGTATCAGATGCAATGTGATTCAACTTTAAAAGAGTCTAGTAATTGATGTGTAGTTGGTAATTATTTTCAGGGCTGTCGGAAAGGTGGCTTCTGCAAGGAGCCATTACTGGGTTTCCTCAACTAGTCTTTTTACTAGCAAAGCCCAGTTAACTCCTGAGGTGAGTTTCTGGAAATGAAAGATGAATATATGAATTATGCTGTTATTGGGAAATCCATTATAAGAAATTCTCACAAAATGCTCTTATTGTAATTAGCAGTATCCAGAAGAATGGCTACTTCAGTTTGCTTTAGGTATCAAGGTAATTTTAACACTTATATTATATGCAATGGGTCATGTCTCATCTGTTGGTGAGAAGAGAATGGTACTGCTCTCCATTTATGGTCAAATTGATTTGCAATATTATGATATTGTCCATACTCTAATTATATCTTAATAAAATGCAAATCCTGCTTGTAGTAATTTTATTTTTGTTCTATTAGTCAGCTCTTGAAGGAGAGCTTTGGCGTAACGGTGAAGTTGTCACCGCGTGACCAAAAGGTCACGGGTTCGTGCCGTGGAATCAGCCTCTTGCAGTAAATACAGGGTAAGGCTGCCTATATTACACCTTTGGGTGTGCGGCCCTTCCTTGGACCCTGCGTAGATGCTAGATGCCTTCGTGCACTGAGCTGCCCCTTTTTTTTTTTAAATTAGTCAGCTCTTCTATAAGCATGCCTCAGCTATTCTCTTGGCATATCTCAATGTGTTATGTATGGTAGATGCACGAATGTGACTGAAAGTGATTGAAATTTTGTTGCTTGAATAACACAATCAGCCGCTAGACTAATGTGATTCAGTCAATTATAAATTTGTGATGTCTCTGCAGACTATTTTGCTGGTGCCCGTGCTTCCGCATACAGTTGTGCAACTTGGGTCATTTGAAGTGGTGCGTTCTTGTTCCTACATCATCAATCTGTTATTGTAGTCACGTCCTCTTTTTTTTCTTATTCTTCGGTACATATTAACTTTTCGTTTCAAAACTTCTCATTTTACTCTAGTGACTCAGGAGCTATGTTTCTTGTAAAGGTTTCTAGAGAATTCCCTATTAAGGCAACTTAGTGAGAACCGATGTAAATGACTAGAATCTATTTCCATTTTTACTATTAAGTAACAAGGATTTGGATAATTCCCTATCTTGGAGGCAGCACTTGTTTTCTGGGATATAGATGTGCATTATGTTTGTGCATATATAGATGTGCATTATGTTTGTGCATATATATGAATATGGGTATGTTATAGTAATTTATTTTATGCTACTTTTTTCTCTCATGCATGGCAGTTTCCCCTTCTTTCAGGTTGCTGAAGATATCAATATCATAGAATATGTCAAAGATAGAATCAACTGCCTTCACAATGTTTCGGGAAATGCAGCTTCTCCACCCTTGAAGATGGAAGTTCAAGACCAGTTATCATTTAAACTGACAGGGTACCTCAATGCAGCAACTGCATTTACCTCAGTGAAGACAGAAGATTTATGTAGACCTGTCAACAGGGTTGATCAAGACTCTGAATTTCTGTCCCAAACATGCATGCAGGGCTCTTATATGCCAGCTACAAAAGAACTTCCAGAAGCTTCCAAATATGAATCAGAAACACAGATTGACACCCCAACTATTACCCTTGCTGAAATATCAGCTCCATGTATGTTTTTGGATGGTATCCAGCTGGGAATGGTGGAGAGCCAACTATTTGGACTCTCTTTGCAAGAACCACTGGCATATTCTGACTGCAGCGACTTCAAAGAATATAGGCTCGGGAAATCCTTTAATGAAATAATGAATTTGTATCCTTCAAGTAATATGGCAGTGGAACCATCTGGAGGCATCCCTCCAGCCATGGATGAAATAGATGTAAGCAGTTTCCTTAGATTTCCCAGGGATAGTGAGCTACATGAAGCGCTAGGACCTTTTTTTATGAAACAGGTGAATGAAAAACCGCAATGCACATCTTTCTCTGTGGAGAATGCTTGCAGCTTCTCAAGTTTGGACCATGGCAAAGACATGGCCAGAATAACTGAACCACCCTTCAGCCCTAGAGTAGGAGACGGTGGCAATCTGTTGGAAGCTGTGATTTCCAATGCATATCATGGTTCTGATGACGCTTATAACAGATCCAATAGTTTTAAGTCATCTACTAGTTTTTCAGGAGATTTTGCTGCTTCACCTGATCTACAAAATCAACCCAAACCAGTTGCAATGGTGACTGATGACTCATTCCCATTTCCATCAGCGTGTATTACCGAGGACACAGGTACTCATAGTACATCAAGTACTTTGAGGAAGATGAACTCAAAAATTATGAAGGAACAGCAGCAGAGAGGACATGATGAAAAACTTCTACAGAAGGAACATAAAACCTCAAATGTCAGCAAAAGAAGGGCAAGACCTGGTGATCAACAAAGGCCAAGACCAAGAGATAGACAACTGATCCAAGATCGGGTCAAGGAGCTGCGGCAGCTTATTCCAAATGGTGAGAAGGTAGAATACTGATCTAACAAGTCCTTTATAGTATGTGTTTCCTATCTGTTAGCTATCCAAATAAACTTTTGCATGTTCTTGACAAATCCAGTGTAGCATTGACAACCTTTTAGATCAGACCATACAGCACATACTGTACTTAAGAAGTGTAACAAATCAAGCTGAGAAGTTGAAGCAATTTGTGCATCAGGAGGTATGTGAAGTGTGTTCCCGCCTCACTGAATTCTTGGTATAAATGATTAATTTGTATGGCGAATTTATTGGTTTTTTAGTTGACTTGAAATTTTAGAACTTACATGCACAGGTGTTAGTGGATGCTTAATCAATCACTAACTGCATTCTCGCTTTTGTTCTATGGAAATATTTTTTGGAGGACTTCTGCATTCTCTGAATTTTGGCACGCAAAGGAATCTTTTCAGTTAAATCTCTGATTTTTTTGTGTTCCAAGGAAGAGGGAAAGGCAATAGTAATCATTTGCACTCGGGAAATGTCGTACAGGAACACTAAAAATAGTTTATCTACCACATTTTATTGGTGTTCAGCATCCTGAAATTCAGAAATTTATAACAAACACATTTATTTTATTGTGGGCAAAGCCTTTAGAAACAATGAATGATATTGAGTGCATCAATGTCGGATACATATGTGTAGTAACAATAAGCAAAAAACTAATTGAAATATGTAAATTTGTGAAATTTCAAGTAAAAGAGTCTTTAAGTAATTTAGATTTGCTTATTTGATTGAAGCCATTCAGTGGTAGGGTGATTAATGCCGAAATTTTTTGCAGCTCGCTGATACCAAGAATCTTAACTCATCAGAAACCAAGCGAAGTTCTGAAAATGGAACAAGCTGGGCCTTGGAATTGGGAACCGAGTATCAATGCCCTATACTAGTGGAAGACCTTGCACTTCCAGGACACATGCTCATCGAGGTCTGCTCATCCCATAGCCTATTTCACAGTTTTCTAATCTGTCTTAGTTTTTAGCCGTCACAAATCTATCTATTGCAGATGCTTTGCAATGACAATGGTCTATTCCTAGACATCGCCCAGGTTATTCGTGGCTTGAAGTTAACCATCTTAAAGGGTGTATTAGAAAGTAGATCAAATAACACCTGGGCCCGCTTCATTGTGGAGGCAAGTATACTTCTTGTTCTAATTATCATTATCGTTATAATGTTTATTCTCCGTTGCAAAAATAATTAACACGATTATTCACTTCTTCACCAGACTTCCAAGGGTTTCCACAGACTCGATATTTTCTGGCCCCTCATGCGACTTCTACAACGCAAGAGAAAGCCCATATCCAGTAGGATATGAACACACTACCAGCCTTAAGGGGAATATCCCTAAAACTTTGGGCAATAATCACAGCTTTTAGGCTATTATCAGGACTCATTTGTGTATGTACTACTAGGTTTGGGAAATTAACAGGAACTATAATTTGCTGAATAAATAAAGGAAACATTACTGCATAAGTATTTATTTACAATTTTAACGATAGTTCATCAAAGAAACAAAGCTGCAAGATAGCTAGTTTAACAAAACGGTCAACACTAAATCAATCATGGATACAAATGGAACTCAAAGTGGCATTTCAGCAAGCAAAAGCGTATGCCACCAACCGCATTTGATATTTTTGGGTTGACAACCGTCAGTAGGAACTTGAGACGGACTATTGCGGTCAATTGAATCCCCCAGCCCAAGCTGCAAGAGCATACATATTCATAAACATTACTTGGATAAAAGCATGTGACTCTGATCAGACGGATTTCATAATTTTTACCTGGCCATACTTGTTCCATCCCCAACTGTATATCTGTCCATCATCTGCATTAGCCAAATGGGAACAAATTCAAAAGTGAGATTTAACCCAAGCGGCTGATTTTTCAGCATTATCAAATTCATCTGTCACGAAGGAATGTCTTAATACTGATGAATTAACGCACTGACGCCATAACGAGCTCTTCCTAGGTAATTCCCTAGGCTTCACTTATTGGTCAACACACTTTGTAGCATTTTTATGTTTCCATAATAAAATGAAATACAATACAATCAAAGATGTATATAATAAAGACATCTTTGAGTACATTGCATTATGCATCATTACAGTTTACCAACTTGGCATTAGAATTAGTCCACTAAACCACAATTTCAATTCCAGTCCACAGTTGTGAGGAGAGCCTTACGCCCAAGGTTTACTTGTCTTTCAAGAGTTGAAGTATTATTTCATTACAAATTCTATCCCCCAATGTGCACAGAGAATATATGACTAAAAAGGAAATCAGAAGAAATGGAATTCAAAATCCAATATTATGGTCTTACCTGTGAGAATGACACTATGTCGAGCTCCACAAGATACCATTTTCCCGCGCTTGCTTTCCAGACTTGGGATGTCTAATAGTCTAGGTTCAGTCTGAAGATAATGGTACAAATAAATCATTAAATAAACTTCCAGAAATAGGTCTCTCAACAAGTCAACCAAACGAAGAAATCTAAACCAAACATCACAGGGATGAAAGAAATCCTCATTACATCTTTATATATTTAACTTGCAAGTCTAAGATGCCTAAATTACATTACTCCCTAAGAAGCCTAAAAGGCGAAAGAAACAAAGGCGAAATTACAAACCTAAAAAAGATAAACATTTATATCCAACACTAAATCTGCATGCCTTGAAAACATTAAAGTTTGACAATTAGGTGCATCAAATAAAGAAACGAAAAATAATAAATGGGAAGACTCCACCAAAGCAACCAACACATCTCCGGTTACCCATCAGAAGGTTCCACACGTACCTCAGCCTGCTCAGCGCCAGTTCCCAGCTGTCCAAACTGATTTCCACCAAAGGTGTAAACGCGACCATCAGTAGTAATGCATGCAGTATGCCACAGCCCAGCAGCAACTCTCTCCACACGAGTTCCCGAAAAACAAGGCACACAAGTAGGCCTTAGCTGATCATTTGTACTTCCTAGCCCACACTGGATCAGATCAATCATGAGGGACAACTACTTTTAGTAAGCATCCACTGGAGTGTACAGAACCCACCAGCACTAACAATATACTAAGAAAAAGGATCATCAAGCAATAGAGGAAAATTCATTCAGCATGCTGGCTGTTCACCTGTCCGTAAAGACCCCATCCAAATGTAAACAAAGCTCCAGCATCTACAGTGACAAAGAGAGGATTAGAAAATCAAAAATTGCCAACTTATAATAAATTTCACTATTTAAAGCAAAATAATGTGAAAATCAATTTGCATACCAAACAAACAAGCATATTTATAAAGCAATTTAGAAGATATGCAGTGCCAGGATTGATCAGTAATAATGCATGTACAACTTGGAACTACTCCAGTTTTAAAAATGCCAGAATGCTAACCTGTTATTACAGCACTATGCCGGCCTCCGCATGCAATTTCCTTTACGTAATCTCCAGGGAATTTAGGAGTTTGCGCCAATGAGTCTATGCTTCCTGTAGGAGCTATCAATGGCCGATCTTTCCCAGAAGCAGATATATCAATGCAAGGTATGAGATGAGGAGTAGAAACCATTTTAATCCGCGATCCCAAGCCTAGCTGCCCTTCGCCTCCATAGCCCCAACCCCAAACCTGTCCCATATCTGAAACTTCGGTTAAAAACATGATTCATCATGTGTCTTTTGCTTTACATCAAAAACCTTCCATAGCTTTGTACTTCAAACAACCTACTTCGTACTTCATATAACCTACAAAACTACATAGTGTGACCACAAAGAGACCACCTTAAAGAAATTTCAGGGCGCACAGTGTGGTGACCCAAGGAATTGACTGATTTACCTGACAGTGCCAAGGTGTGGCGTCCACCAGCGGCAACATTGGTGATCCTTACACCAGGACCAAGAGTTACATGGGAAGGTGACACTGTAAAAAAATCATCTCCAGGAGAAGAACTTTCTAACTCTTCTTTAGCTGCTGATACTTTTCTCCTTTTCATAACTTCGTCTCCAACCTTTCTGTTGTCAGAATGGGGAATTGCCGAACTGGTTAAGCTTAACCCTTGAGACCTTGGACTGACTGAGAAATTTTTTGCTATTGTAAAATTAGTTTTGTCCTTGAGATGATGCTTCCTTTTGTAATGAAATCAAAAGTTTCAATGTGGATACCTTGTTCTGTTGTCGTTGCATTTTGTTGTGCGTTATCCTTTTGGAAGCTTCCTGCTGCTGATGGGTCATGAATTATTTTAACACAGGGAACACACTCTTTCCAACCCCATGTATATACTTCCCCTGTCTCTGCATATTAGAAAATGCCACAAAGTTATTGGGACACTGTAAAAAGAAAATTTCACATAGAACTCCACTGCCTTTACGGGACGAGAAAAAGACCCAAAGAAATTGACAGGAGAGCCATTTT
>CATIWJ010292107.1:0-15950 GCA_949640765.1 Croton laevigatus
AGACAGAAGGTAGTGTAAGCAGTCAGCGTAGAGGAATGGCCGGTTTCCGATCGGTGAAGAGGAGGAGAACCAGGGTAAGTGGTGTTTCTATTTGAACGATGGTGCTATTGAGCAATTCGGTTGAAGCCAAAAGGAGAGGCAGTGGTACGCGTAGCAGAAGGAAAACACGCTAATCACTTTGGAAAACATCTTTTATTAGGTTTCTAATATCTATTATAATTTAAAAAACTAGAAAATAGTTTTCTAATTTTTTAAAGTTGGAAAATTTTATAACTAAACAACAAACTCCAATTCCGTGTTTTCTTAGAAAAGTTTTCTGGAAAACAGGCCATATTTTCCAAAACTAAACAGGGCCTTACATTTCCGTTTTAAGGTGTCTTTTTGGGTTATTTACATTTATATTTATAGTAAGTTTTGTAATTGTTTATTATTATTTCGTTTATTGGTATTGGTGAAAAAAATAAGTGGTGTAAAGGATTAGGAATTGTTTATTATTATTTGTGTATTGGTATTGATGATTTCTTGGTATTTGTGTTTTTAGAGTGTAAAGAATTCAAAAAGACGGAGGTAGTAATACATATTGTGAAAAAAAAAGATAAAATAATTTGAAATTTTAAAAATATTTGAACCTCATTAATTTGTTGTATGGAAGTTTTCAATGCTAAATAAGTAATTTTCATGAGGCAGACACAAGCTTTTGTCAGGTGCCAAGTGTTTTCTTAACTTATCATTATTATTTTTATTTCACTTCATGAGGGAATTGTTTCATTTTATTAAAATAATTTTTTTTTGAAAATAAATAATTTATTTAAAATTCGTGAGTTTTCTGAAACAAATGATATAATTTAGAAATCACTCAAATTTGCAATAACGTACAATGAATTTATGTAAGTTTATCGATTTCGTATTCCATGTATCATAAAATTAATGATAAGTTCATGGACACGCGTAAGTCATGGATTCCATTTCGTCTAGATAACGTAATAATGATTGTTGGTGCGAGGAGCACCTCACTAATTTTTGTTAATTAAGTTTTGGGATATTTGTAAAAACGTTTCTAAATTTTATTCTATTTTATATATTTTTTTAATTTTTTTTAAGCGGACAAATATATTCTTACGTTTCAATTCTTTTGATAAAAATACTCTTCTGTCTATTTTTCTAGGAGGATCGAAATATAATTTTACAAATTTTTTTAAAATAAAAAATTAAGGATTTATTTTACATTTTTTGTCTTCTTTAACCTTGTCCAACCAGCCAATTTGCTTATATGTTCGCACTTACTCTTTCAAGAAACTAGTCACGTTATTCAAGAGGATGAAACCTTCCAAAATAATTAATTGATTGAATATGTGTTGAAAGGTAAATACTTGTATAGGGTGTCGATGGTTCGTATTTCATATTGGCCCGATTAAGAGATAAATTTGGACAAGTCGCAGGTTCTCGAGGTTTTGCCCTATTGTGATTTTGTTAATTAGAGTATTAAGAACACATGTTTGAAAATATGGATTTACAAGTCCTCAACTTTTCACTCCATTAATTCTTAGGTCCTATAGGCAAGCTTAAGCGTTATATTAATTAAGTTGGAGATTTTTATTGTGTTTGAACATAACAAAGGGTAAATTACCACAAGCAACATCATATTAGTTATGTTTTTCCTGAATTAAAGATGAATACTAATAAAAGATTAGTTTGCTGTTAAAAAAAAAAAAAACCACCACCAACAGAAGGTAAATTACATGTAAATTGATAAGAAGAACGGACAACAAATTTTAAGGATCAAATAGTATATTTGTAAAAATATATGAACTTATAATATATAGTAAATTTATAAAAAATAAATGACAAGAAAGTAATTCACTAGGGTTGAGCACGGGGTGGGTTTAGGCTGTCCCGGCCCGCGCCCCCACCCCGCTGCGGGTCGGGTTTTTCAGATTGAGGACGGGTTATCCGCGGTTTTTTTTAAAAAAAAATTTTTAACTGTTTTTTCATAATATATTCTTGAATTTATTGCAAATCGTATTATTTGAGAAAATGTTACTATATTTGCCCCTAAATGTTCACAATTTAATTAATAAATCAATTGAAAATTTAAGGATGGATTGAATAATAATTTATGTACAAAATAATAATAATTATTACAATATAGTTTAGCTAGCAGTAGTTGTATTATTTTTGGCTAAAAAAACATAACTTATTAATGTGAATAAAATTATCTAGTACTAATATTTTATTATAATTATAATAATAAATTAAAAATATCCAACACGTGAAAGATGAAACAGAAAACGAGATTATTATTTTATAATATAATATTTTGAACGGAGCAGGTACAGAGCGGGTTTACCAAAACTCGTCCCCACTCCAAACCCGCAGCGGGTTTTATTTTTCAAACTCGTCCCTGCCCCATTACGCAACGGGTCAGGGAAAATTATCTTCGCGTGAGTTGGATTAGCGGATATCCCCAACGGGTATATTTTTGGCTAAAAAAACATAGCTTATTAATGTGAATAAAATTATCTACTACTAATATTTTATTATAATTATAATAATAAATTAAAAATATCCAACACGTGAAAAATGAAACAGAAAACGGGATTATTATTTTATAATAAGCAATGGAAGTATCAATACTTCATAGTCTCCCATCCATCTTTGTGTGTCATCCCCCAAAGGTGGAACAGAAAAGTTGAGTTGGTGAAAACGAAGGAGCTTTCTCCCCTTAGTCATAGCGAGAAGAAGCATGTGGAGAGGCTTCTTGGCATGGTGGTGGATGGCCTTTATGATGCGAGGCATCTCAAGGGACGATCCTGAAAATAAGAGACTAACGTGAGCTATGGTACACCTAGGAGTGGCTAAGTGGTTGCCTCTGAAGGGACAATCCTGAAAATAAGAGAAAGAACTAGGGTGTTGCCTTAGCAAATACTCCGATGCTTAAGTCAGATGTGAGATCGTCCAATAATCAGAAAGGATATTAGAGAGAGTAGAAAGGTTAAGAAAGATTACCCGTGAATAGTAAATCATGGTGGTATTTATAGTAGAGACTTCTTAATGGTTACTTACACACAAATTCCCCGTAATGATGATTGTAAATGTCAAGTCACTGTAATGATGACAGTAATGCATAATTCGGAGCCCATACTTGTCAGAGTATAAGTTGTGTGTCTGGCTATCCAAACTATAAGTAATTATTATTAGGAGTAGGGCCTGAGTTGACCAGAGGACGATCCCTTGGCGGTCTATGGACACCGGCCCAAACACTCCTGATGTCGGGTACCTTATGCTGACCTTACAGGTCCCCAATAGACTGATCCATGCTAAGCTTCCTGACCTTGCGGTTCGCCTAGTGTTGACCTCTATGAGGGCGATGTCATAACTAATTGATGACGCGTTCGCACTTACGTTTCAAGAAACTAGTCACGTTATTCACAAATATGAAAACTTCCAAAACAATTACTTGATTGAATATGTGTTGAATGGTAAATACTTGGATAGGGTATCAATGGTTCATGCTTCACATTGGCCAGATTACGTTTTGTGCTGTTGTGATTTTGTTAATTAGACAAATAGGTCTTCATGTTTGAAAAAATGGATTTACAAGTCTTCAGCGTACTGTAAGTCCTACCGGCAAGCTTAAGTTAATTAATTAAGTTGGAGTTTTTTTCGTGTGTTTGGGCGAAACAAAAGGTACCTTTACCTGTAGGTCCTACATATTCTCAATTTTTTGTACCATTAACTGTAGGTCCAACGCCATGTCAGCTATGTTTTCATGTATTAAAAATGAATAATAACGAAAACAATTAATTTGTTGTTAAAAAAACACGAGAAACAGAAGGTAAATTATATGCAAATTGAACGGAAGAACGCACAACAAACTTTAAGAATCTAATAGTATATATTTAAAAATCTATGGACTTATAATAGTAAATTTATCAAAAATAAAGGACGAGAAAGTAATTCACAATCCTATTTATCTATGGTTTGTCTATTTTTTCATCAACAATCTATTATCCATGAGTCTTCTTATTTTATATCATAAAGGTTCCAAACATGCTTACACGACTATGTATTCTTCTATGTCTCTAAGATCTCAATTATTATAAAAAGTACATAATTAATAACAATTGTATTGTTTACGATTTTATTTATTTAATTTTTTTTTTGTCCCAGAGGTTTAGCCTTGACTAATCCAGACCCGATCCGGGTCGCGCACCTAGCAGTAGTGGGTAAGCCTTCCACAGAAAATAATTACATACGATAGGTTTCAAATCAAAAAAAAAAAAAAAACATAATCAGTAATTTATAAGTTTTAAGGATTTTCAAAGAAATAATTCTTCATAGAAATTAATTTAATTATAATATATTTTTAAATAGAGTAAAGCTTGTCCTAATTTTGATTTCATTCTCGAACTTGAGACCTACTTAAACACTAACAAATACAAGTTGCATACCACTTGAACCTATTTCTTTGCTGATATATTTCTAAAAAATTTAAAATATTTTTTTTGCATTAAATATTGTGATTTATTATAAGAATGCAATTAGTTAATTAATTGTATAATTAATTTTTTTTTTATTATGGAATAGAATTATGAATATAAGTTGGTAATATATAGTTTATGTAAGAATTAAATAGTTTGTAAATGCTGTTATTGTTTTTCCATAAATTTTTTTTTTAGGAAGAAAATTGTTCATACAAATAAAATTGCTAACATGTTCACACTTAAATTTTAATGAAACGAAGCCACGTTATTCACGTAGATGAAACCTTCCAAAACACTTTTTTTTACTTTTTTTTTCAATATGTGTTGAATGGTGGATAGGGTTGGACCAAGAATTTCAGCAGCTTGATTTTTTCAGCACACCAAACCCAAGAGGTTATGGATATATTAAACAAATATTATTAGATCCTCCTTGATTATAGAGAAACCTCTGCCACTGAAAACATTATTTTTGAGAACTTCTTATTTATAAAGTTGCTCATAAACCAAACGTCTCGCCAAAATGTCTTTTTATTTTAAAATTTTTTCAAAATTAAACTGTTAGATTGAATATACAAAGCCCTCATATTAATAGTAGTGGGTCGCAGTTCATTAAATTTGACCATGGATTGCAGTTTAATTGTGATTGGTGACGCAATTCAAAAAACTAATTTAAAAATTTAAGCAATTCATGTCAGCGGTTAAACCTAAAATCAATTATAAAATTACCAACCGAGTTTGTTTTGTCCCTAATTAGCGACATTTTGAGGCAAAAATAATTTGAAAATTTTGAAAACATAGCGGGAGTTTAAGGTGGTATCAACGACGAAGTACTTGTCGCTGATATTGACAAAATATATTGTGCTTAGCGACAATTTGTATCCGGAGCATATTAGTGACATAATCAGCGTCGACTTTGAGGAAAAAATTTTTAAAATTTATTTGGTCATTGATTACATGAAAAAAAAAAGAAAAAAAAAAATAAACACTTGCTTCTTCCTCATTTTTCTTTTGTATTCTTCCGTCGATTTATATAATAAATTTATTGCTTCATGTTTCTAATTCCTTCAAGCTTGCATTCAATCTCCTCCTCCGACTTCTCTAAACAAATTTGGTATTCTAGTTTTACTGTTTTATATCATATGTAATTTGTTTTGAAAACATCATTTACTGTACATGACATATATAATAAGTTTTTACAATTTTTTAGGGCACATTATCCAATTTATTTTGGGCGGTGAATGTTAATCGACCTATTTTGGTAAGCAGTTCTGTACTGTACCACCGCTCTTTTTTGGGAAAACCAGGACTGTCCTATATCGGAGGAGTTTTAAGAAATTATGAGGGAGTTAAATGTGTGTTTTTGAAGTTTTGCAGAAACCAAGACTCTAATTTTGTTGAGTTAATGGTTGTTTGCTGTGGAATTATTTTTCTAATGGAAGTTATAGAGAATTTAGGCTCTAGGAGCCATTAATCAATTCATTTATAATTAATTTGGACTTATAATAAGTTGAGCCCATCTCATAAAAAAATGGCTTAAGCCGATTTGTAGGGATCGATTTCCTTATTATAAGCTTTTCATTTCTTTTGTATTTAATTAATTTAGGATTACTCTAAACCTGTACAAAAGTAATTCACTCTCTATAAAAAGCAATTCACTATTATATTGCAATACTTTAAAATTGGATTTTTTTCTTTTGAAATTTTAAAGTTAATTATAGTTTAAGGTTGCATTCATTAACAGTTTTTCAAGTAGTTTTTGTCGTTGTAAGTAGTCAAAGCGCCAACTATTTTTCCGATGAAATGACTTTTTAAGGTAATTTTTAATTATTTAGATATTACTTTGTAAATGACTACTAAAAACAGATAACGACTGTTCAAATAGCTAAATAATATTAAAATAATTAGTTTTGCAAACAAACCCTAAGTGTAAGTTGTCGACCCAAATCCGGGTCATTAACCGACGTGCAATCAGATCGATGTCTGACTACACAAGCCTTAAAAATAATATAACTATAATGTCATCTACTAAAAAATCACTACAGATGCAAACTGAAATAGTATTATTCTTTTTTACAATCCGAAAATCAATTTAGAATACAAAGACTAAACAAAACTAACTAATTCAACTCGAATACTTGGCTCAAGACGAAAGAATTTGAGCCTCGACGCAGAGGAATATCGGAAACTTGCAAAATCATCTATATAGGTGTGAGCGTTATATATAGGCGCTTAGTAAGTCCATAAGAGGCAGGGAAACAAAATACAATAGTACCAAATAAATCAAACACAAACAATTTCAAATATGAAAGTGTGTCAGGGTCACCAATTTTCCAAATACACTCCCACCCTTATTCAACCACAAGAATCAAAATATATATAACAAGAGTCCTCCCTTATTTCAACCAAAAGAATAAAAAAGGCCTTAACTTTAATCACAAGCATATATCAATATCAAAATCAAGAATCTCCTCGACCTAGAATTCTCTGTCCCTTTACGATACACTATCGCATAACACAAATATTATCAAATCCAAATAATCAACAGAAAAATAACAATTACATACATTTCTCTATCTCCTAATCACAAGCAGGTTTGGGTGAAGAAAGAATATTATATAGCGAAATAGAAATGATAATATATTAGAAGGGCTTATTATATATATTATATATTTGTTAGCACATTGCACACCACAAATAATCAAATACATTCATAAAACTTACCGAATTTGTAGAGCAACCAAACACCCCCCAAACCTAATGATCTTCCGGACCAGCTTGGTTACCACCTAAAGAGAACAATTTACAAGACTCACTAATCAACACTGAACCAACTAAAATGATGAGGACGATGTATGTCATGCATATCAGGCAATCAACCAATTGATAACCTAAATTCTAACTCGCAAAGCTCTATTCAACAAAATTTTCAAAATAAAAGAACCTAAAGCATTACCAAATTTCAAAATCAATCCAACCGCTCGACTACAAAACCTTATAAAAAAATATTCACTGTCGACAATCAATATTTATATCTTACTAACGAAGACCACACAACTCACCATTTAAACAACACAGTATTTAATACTTACTAGCTTAATTATTTTTCATTTATAAATTTATAATCCTTTATTAAATAGTTAATCAACCAACTCGCAACAATATCTCTAATAACAAAATAATTGAATCGACCATATAATTTATTTTATTAAATTATATTTTAGCACAATCTTTCTAATCAAATTTAATTATTTAAACTTAAGACAATTAATACACTAAGTCATTAAATATTAATATAGTGCTCCATACAGTTGCATAAAATAAACAAATAAATTTTAGTTAACTAATTACTAATCAAATTAATTTAAATATTCAAAAACCCATGTCAAACATTCATATGCATATAAATGAAAATACAACGCAACTTAGATGATTAAAAATAGAGGAGGCTAAAATGTAAGGACCAACACTAAATAAAGAAAAGAAAAAAACAAGGTACCTAATAAATATCACAAACAGCCCCTAAACCTAATCTTCTACCCAAATAGACTCGACCAGACCTAGCCAACTGAGCTTAGCTTACCCAACAAGCTTCTACCACTTTAGCCCGAACCAGACACCTCAATCGACCAAGCCAACCACCGTCAGACTTACTTGCTACAATATAGGTCTAGCCTACTGCCGTATCGGTCCCGCCGACATAACTCGTCCTCTTTCTTTTACACAGAACCCAAAGCCATAAACACACATATTCTCTCTCAAGGCACAAAACTAGGGTTGAGCATAGGGCGGGTTCGGGGAGGGTTTCCTAAAATCCGTCCCGCCTCGCTCATGCAAATGGTGCCCCGCCCCACTGCGGATCAGGTTTTTCAGGTAACGGGTCGGGGAGGATATATGTGCGTTTATCCACAGATTTATCCACGGGTTTTTCGCGGGTCTTTTATTTTTTGCTCTTTTTTTTTTCAAATTTAAAAGCAAAACCAAATTAAAAAAAAAATTCCAAACTTCAATTCTTTTCATACATTGAAATTGTCTCTAAAAATACACAAATTAAAAAAGCATAAACAAATTGCAATCAAATTAAAGAGGGAGAGGGTTGCGGCTTAAGTGGAAAAATGAAATGAATATTAGGTTTTGAATACAATCTATCGGAAATTACATAAATGCCATCGTGCGGAGAGGGTCAGGCCAGGTTTACCAAAACCCGTCCCTGCCCTGAACCCGTTGCGGGTTTTAATTTTCAAACCCATCCCCGCCCCGAAACCCAACGGATCGGGGAAAATCATCCCCGCGCGGGTCGGATTAGCGGATATCCCCAACGGATCAATACTCATGCTCAACCCTACACAAAACACAAGAACCCTATACTGTAATCAAACTTCTCCCTGTTCCTCTCTTTTCCTTTTCTGCCAAAAACTCAATTTTTCTAATTTACTAATTTCGCATTTTTTTATTTCTTTACATTTTTTTATGGATGTATTTTTTAATTCTTTACATTTTCTTTTATATTAAGTTTTGTAAAGGGCTTATAAAGGTTAATAATTTTTTTATTATTTTTTTTTAATATTGATGAAAAAACTAATTTTCTTAATATTAGTAAAAAAAATTATAAAAAAATGAAAAATATAGAAGTAGTAATAATTTTTTTTCCTTTTTGTCCCACACAAAACCCTAGCCCCTTAAATATGATTTTTTTTTAATATCTCAAACCAACTCATATAACCAAGTACCTAAACCATAAATCTAAATATGATTTTTTTTTATATATATCTCAAACCAACCCGTATAACCAAGTACCTAAACCATAAAATCCAATTAATCCCAACCTTATTAAAAATAAAAATATATATTATTACTTATATTTTTTTACATAGCTATTATTATTTATATACCATTACCATTACTATATTTAGTGACTCATAGATTATTTAGGTTATCAAAAATAATAATTACCAAACACTTAGCAAATTTCAACAATGATAAATATAAGTAAAATATATTAAATAATATTTTATTATTATTTTTAATATTAAAAATAGACTAATGGTAATATTTAATTAAACTAATTAATTCATTTATATAGAAATCACATATGCTAATTTTTTTTTTAATAATGGGCCTAGTATTATTTTAATCCTTTATAAAAATAAAATACCCTAAATGACTTAATTACACTCTAAATCCAAAAATAGAGCATTATATGCAAAACAGTTGACTCGTCGTATTGAGCATCGAACAAACATCAAAATGCCAAAATACCATAAAACAAAATATAAGGGTGCAAAATGTCCATTTTACTGCTTAATGTATAAAATTACAATTTTACCCCTATTTTCAAAATCATAAAAAACTGAGGGTTTCATATAAGTGGTGTTTTTAGGAAATGGTGCTCATTGATTTATTATTTATAAATTATTTTTAATTATACGTTGCTTATTAAAAAGTATTTTTTTTAAAACTTCTTCTTCTCCATATTTTCCCACCACCACCACTACAATACAACGATATTAATCCTCATTTGTATGTATTATTATACACGTGAATAACGCAGTTGCATGAAGACATGAAGTGCTGATTTTTGTGGAACAAGATGATTGGGTTTCTAAAACATTCACCACATATTGGAATTTTTTAGGATTGGGTTCCCATTTTGAAAATAAAATATAAAATTGTTTGTTTCTTTACTTGGAAATATTCTAATTCCATGTCTAAAATGTTAAATTCCCATATATATTATAGTTGTACGTAAATGTTTATTCAAATTTGTAGGTAATTATAAATACTTCAAATTGTAAAAAATTATCACTAAAGCTTAGTGGTGAAGTTGTATGATTAAATATATAATCATATAATAGTTTTTACTTATTCTTGTTGACAATGAAGTTTTTAGTTATTCAAAACTTTGGATATACTTAATTCAAAATAGTATATTGATGACAGATTTTTAAAATTCATAATGTTTGTTAATTTGAATTCAAAATTTCAAATAATATCTATTCACACATATTATGATTAATAAATAGAAGAATAATTATTATTTAGTCTTTATAATTTAAAAATTATATAATAAAATAAATAAGATTATTTTTAAAAAAAAAAATTAAGCCTTGCATTTTCAATAATAAATCAGTCACCAAACAAATCATTTTTGTTTAACTATAAAAATAATAATTTTTTTAGTCTTTTTATTGTAGAATATTCAATAGTTTAGTTCTCACTTTTTTAATATTATTATTTTTAGTCCATAAGATAACTAAATAATTAAAGGAAAAAAAAAGACGGGGGATTGAAAAATATAATATTGAAAAATATATGGTCTTTCATAAACGAAAAATATTATATCATATAATATGTAAAATTATATAGAGTAGAGATAATAATAAATTTATTCAATTGAGAGTTGTTACCGCTAGTATGTTTGATTTAGTTATTTACCGCTAGTTTTTTATTCCATTATATGCCCTACTCCCACATATATATATATATATATATATATATATATATATACAACATTCGTTAATATTTCATGTTGTTATTGTTTTGCATATTTTAATTTATTTAGGGTGAAAAAAAAAATTACACATAAAGCTAAGGAATATTTACAAAATCTTCCTGAGTTTTAACCGGAAAAATAGTCGGTTTTGAACACCCCTATCAAATATAACAAATTCTATGTTTTTTGAATACTTTCACCACTTACTCGATTTTAGTTGAGCGAAAGATATAAGATAAACATTTCGATCACATACTATGTTAAAATTTCAATTCTTCATTCATAATCGAATATGGTAAATGAACATGATCATAAATAATAATAATAATAATAATAATATACTTAAGTACAGTAACAGCGAGTCGTAAATAAAACAATAACAACGAACATCTATAACAAGTATAAATATTTTTATGAAACTACTAAATTAATTAATTTATACAATATATTATTTAATTATTTATCTAACTAATTACTATTAGTTCATAACTTATAAAATATGTTATTTTAATTATTAAAAATCAAAAAGTTTTTAAATAATTTTATAGTTAAAATTATTATAAAATATAATATTTATATAATTAATAAATTTAATTAAATTAAAAAATTATAAAATTAACTAATGAATTTCTAAAATAAATATATAAATAAACAAATACATTTTAATAAATTTAATTTTTGAAAAAAACTGAAAATTTAATTATATTCATTTAAAGAATAATATTTTTAAAATTTTTTAATTAATGATACCCAAATAAAAATTTATTATTTTTATATAAATTTTATTACATTATTATTATAATTAATTAAATTAACAATACTATAATATTCAGAATATAAAATAAATTAATTCATATGCAATGTAGGTTAAAAAACCAGTCTAATTAAATAGCTGGGTGTCGTAATGGTATTATTTATTGTTCCTATTTTATTGAAGTCTAAAAGTGAATGGAAGAGATCAATTGGAACTAGCCTACCGTCACATTAATTAATTTCGTCATTGTTTGATCTTTGTATAGTTCTTTATGCCCACACATACAGGTTTTTCATACGTGGCTATCCCGTAATAAATATCTATCATAAAATTAATGATAAGTTCATGGACACGCGTATACCAAGGATTCCATTTCGTCTATATAATGAAAATAATGCTAGAACCTCACCAATTTTTTTTTTTTTCTTTTTAAATTAAGTGTTGAATTGTATTTATAGGACCTCGAGATCAATTATAGTGAATCACAGTTTACAGAATTTGATTCTATATTATAGTTTGACGAAAAACAGATAGAACCTATAAAACTGTTGGTTTTTGTGGTTTTTGTGTTGATTGTAGGGGCAAAATAGTAATTTTTCATCTTATGGCAAAATAGTCATTTTGCACTCTTATATTACCTCTATTTTTTTCATTTATTTACATTCACTATTTCACCAATACTAATACAAATCCATTTTTCACCAATATCAATACAGAAATAATAATAAACAATTACTAACTCTTTAAAAAATTTACTTTTTCACCAATACCAATAAAAAAATAATAATAAACAATTACAAAACTTACTATAAATACAAATGTAAATAACTCAAAAAAACACCCAAAAACGGAAATGTAAACATATCATAAAAACGGAGGTAGTATTTTGTTTTGATTTAATTTGGTAATTTGAGTATTTGTTTGACACTTAGGACTACGAGACAGTCGTTTTGAGTTTAATTGAACATTTTTTGGTCTCGGGGCTATTTTCGTCATTTTTGGTATTTCGGTATTTTTATAAATTAAAATTCAAAATAAATTATTATTTTATTGTTCTAAAATTAAAAAGTAATTTGGGTGTAGTTAGAAGATTTAATTGGTATTGAATTAGAATTAGTGTTTAAATAGGATTTTGAGATTAATTAATTAAATAAATTATTTATGGCGTTATTTTATAATTTTAAAAAGGTTTTTTCCAATAAATACTAGAGGAATCAGGTCTAAGGGATATTTTAGAGGCTTAGAATTTCGGGTGTCTTGAAAAATGTTTTGAGCAAAAAATCAAAGGGTTGTCGTTTTGGCGAGGCTCAGCGTGCAAACGTTGCGTCGTTTGGCTGGTTTCGGTGTTGTCTGGGATGCCGAATCGGATGTCATTCGGCGTGTTGCTAGACGTCGTTTGGCGTGGGGGTGAGCTAACCTACCTGTGTCATTTCGTCGAGCTTCCAGTAGCCTGATTTTTGAGTTTTTGGGTGTTTTTGAGGTTTTTCTTAATTCCTTTGTATTATTTTAATTCTTATTTAATTAGAGCATATTAGGATCATGTTAGGCTGATTATTTTTCTAATTATTTGATTTTATTGGAATTAAAATTAAATTAATTGGGTTTTTGACGAGAAATTGAGATTTAGAGTTCTATGTTGAAATTGGGGGTTTTGATTGCTTTCAATCGAGTTAGGGCTTCATTTATGATTCTAAAATTTGATGTTATTGATCATAATAGGATTTAAATTAATTAAATTTCGTGTTGGGAGTTTCTAATTATTTTCATTAAAGAAATTTCCATGAAAAATTCTCTGCTGTGATAAATTTAATGAATTTTAATCAATTATATATAGAAAATATTTTGAATCTAAAATTTGGTTATGTTTGAGTTTATAAAGTAAGGTTGTGAAGAAAAATATTTTGAGTTAAGTTTCAGATGGTTTAATTTTTGAAATAATATGATTTCTCTACTGCTGTCAGTTAAATTTCTGTACTATTTGATCTTTATGATAAAATTGATTTGACGGAACTAGGAGTCTTTAAAAATTCTAAACTTTTGAGGTAAGGATTGAAAGTAGGTTCTGGTAAAATATTGGAATTTTTAAATGTATGGATTATTTCTTATAAGTTTTTAAAGTCAGTACCATTGTGTGAATCGTTATCAGTAAATTTGATTCTTTTGGGATTTTCTTCCTAAAGTGGAATTTTTCATAAAATTGATTTAGTATAACTTCTAAATAATTATTTTATATCTAGAACTTTAATTGAACTTGATTTTGGATCGGTTTAAGTATATGAATGCGCGATTATGGAAATGGGTTGATTGCATGCATTTACATCATGCATAAACGTTCATACTTGCATTTGACTTAGGATTGTTATTAATTCTAGTTTGTGATTAGGTGTTTATCCATCTTTGAGTTCATTTGAAGGGTGTTTCTTGAATCGATTTCCGAGATAAGTTCCATAAGTTTCATGGGTGTATGTGATTACTTGTGATGTGCTAATTGCAAACAATTATGCTATATATATAAAATAATCCCTTCTTATATATTATTCTTTCTATTTCAATATATTATATTCTTTCTTTATCCAAGCCTGCATGTGATTAGGAGACATGGAAATGTGTTTGTTTGAATAAATATTTGTTGACTATTTGAACGTGATATTTTTTGTGCTATGCTATGGTGTGTCATACGGGGGACGGAGGACACTAGGGCTAGGATATCATTGAAATTCTTTATTAAGGCATTTTCCCTATTCCATTGTTAATTGATCTTGATTACTGAGCTTCGTATAAGGAAGTTCATTGTCATTGTTTATTGTTTATCATTGTATTATTATTCATCATTAAGTTGTATAAGGGATGGAGTATTCGTCAATTGGTGGCTCCGACACACTATCATATTTGGAATTGTGTGTGATTGATAAACTTGATTTTGATATTGTTGTTTTATATTGTTTTCCCTACCATTCATAGACTTACTGAGCGCCTATATATAAAATGTTGGAAATTATGGCTTTGTATAAGTGATTATTGGTCGATTTTGAGCATAATATTTAACAAAAAATTTGCGTTTTTTATAACATGAAATGTTTCAATGTATTCTACGCAATGAGAAATTTCCAACGGTATATTATACTCTCAAAATGGATTTAAGGTGAATGAGAAATTGAAGCTCAAAGTAAGCTTGAGACAAAAGGTTAAATGGGTTCAAATGAACCAAATCCCACATTGATTAAATAATGAGATGTTAGAGTAGTTTATATTGAAAGACCATTTTGTAAGATGTAACAACATAAGTACAAATTATACTATCTCATGCATGGAGGTGCGCAGAGGGTGAAAATCCAAGCTTGGTCCAAGAAGTTCCATGTACCAGCACATCATGCATGACACGAATTGGCTTAATACGGGCCCGGCCCATTTTTAATGCTGTCCACGTTTTCTTTCTCATTTAAAACTGTTTTAATTACAGTTTAATCAGTGTTTTAATTCGTGTAATGCCGATCCTAATTGGCTTACTACGGATTCGACCCATTTTTAATACTGTCCACATTTTCTTTCTCATTTAAAACTGTTTTAATTACAGTTTAATCAGTGTTTTAATTCATGTAATGCCGGTCCGAATTGGCTTACTACGGGCCCGGCCCATTTTTAATCATGTCCACGTTTTCTTTCTCATTTAAAACTGTTTAATTACAGTTTAATCAGTGTTTTAATTCTACACGAATTAAAACCTTATTCTTATCCATTTACCAATTTTAATTCGATACAGATTTAGAATTAAACGAATTGTAATCCAACTTAAACACAACTAGAATTCTCCTTCGATCTCTCTACAGACTACCTATATAAAGAGGTGCTGTCTTCTATTTTGAACAGTACAAGTTACGAATTTTACATCAACAAGACAACTTCGAATTTGCAGCATTAAATTCCGAATTTTACAAAAAAATTCCAAAAATATTTTTCCTTTTCGTTTTCGTTTGGACAGTCTCTAGATCTAGGTTCTGGTGATAAGCTCTGCTCACGGTTGTATTCGCCTACTCTACTGTTGTATCATGGGAGACAGTTGTCTAGTACGGACAAATCTCATCTTAAGGATACTATTTACACAGGTCTCAACTTTTCTACATCTTCATCTCCTTCATTCTTGTTAAGGTTTATCGTCAGTTTATTTTCCGTTTATAATTTAGTATTTATTATTTATAATATTACTACAGTTTCTAATCATATA
>CATIWJ010292158.1:0-10090 GCA_949640765.1 Croton laevigatus
ACATTCATATCCTAATTAATTTCAAATCACCACTAGCATCACGGTTTCGCAAACTGAGCTACGGTCAGAATCTATATGAAATCGTTCACTAAGAACCTGAAATCTCATTTGCACAGTTTCAAATCAAAACATTGAACCATACAACAGTAGCAACAGTTAATCGGTAACAAATGAAAAGCTGCATACCACTCCGGCATCACTGTAAGTGTAGACACCGAATTTCTGATCGGAGCTGTAGTCCTTCGTCAACAGATCTAAAGAAGCACAAACACTTTACCATCAAATCTTTGCATAGATGCGTAAAACATATCATAGAATCGTAGAGAGAATATAGAAAGAAGAGATTATTACCTTTGGCTTTCTTGCCGATATCGGAGAAGAGCCCTGGTCCCTTGCTCATGCTGACAGCTTAGAGAGAGAGAGGGACTAGAAAGGAAATGGAAATATGGAATAAATGGGAAATTGAAAATGGAAGGATTTATGTTTTCTGTATTTTCAGTTTTTTTTTTATATTTTATAGGTTGCTTCCTGGTGGGGACAGATGAATTTAGGACCGTTGATATGGGGTATCCCATTTCTGTTTTTCCCAAGATATATGGGGTATTCTACCAGTGGCAGTGACAACGATGCATGTGGGTTGCTCTGAGCATTGGCTGGCTTATAATTATTTTTTTTTTTAATTTGAAGCCATTAGTAGGGAGCACATTTGTTTTCTTCTTTTTTTTTTTAAATTCGAGCTGCTCTCTTAAATTATTTAAATTAATTTAGTCTAGTTTAAATTTTGTAATAACTCCAACTACATTTGAGGCTTTTTTTTATCTAATAATAAACACAAAAATATGCTTTATTGATTGAAATAATTGGGAATGAAATTTTTTGAATTGTGTCATTGCGGAACTAAAAATTTATAGTTGATTACGGTGGAGGAACTAAAAAATTAACTTAGGGCCCAAATTTAAAATCTCGGACTAGTACTATATGAGCAAAATATAATTTCATTCAATGCATAATTTATTTTTTACATTTATAATAATTATATGATAAGATTATATTATTCAAATTATGAACAATACATAGAATACAGGGGCAGACCTTAAACAAAAAGATTGGAGAAACCAAATTAAAAAAGTCAAAATATTTGGATTTGAAAAAGACAAAAAAAAATTGGTTGTAGCAAGATTAGAACAAGTAGCCTTTATACTCACCTACAAGTTTCTTACCAACTTTTGCTATTATACCTCTATCTCTTTAACTTCTCTCTGGAATCTCCTCTGTTTGGGTGGCAGTGGTGGCTGCCCTCGGTAGTTTTACTGGCAACAACCACCTTTGTTTCTCGTTTTTTTGTTGGTTGTTAGTCCTTTTTTTTTGTAGTAGTAGTAGTTTGTCTGCCGGTCATGGCTTTTTTAAAAATTTATTGCCTTGATTGTTCTAAATTTGATTCTTCGTATTCTTTGCATGGATTTGAGATATGAGTTGTCACGACTGAAATTTTGTAAAACCTAAAATACAAAGTAATCAAAGTATGGAAAGGTATAATGGAGTATTAATGGAAAATATAAAAATAGAAGTGCCAAAAAGGAATGGTAAATAAATTACAAATATAGTAAATGAATCGAAAGCAAGAAGTAAACGAAAAGAAATAAGAAAAACATCTACAGTAAACAGGTTGTAAATAAAAGATAAACAAGTTGGAAATATATTATAGACAGTAAATAAACAAATTAGTAAAGCAAAAACGTAAAATACACGGAAACGTAATGAGTCAATATCTTTGAATAAGTAACCAAAAAATGAAAATTTATGGGAAATGAGAGACGACCCCAACGTGTTTGGGACTAAGGCTTGTTGTTGTTGTTGTTGTATGGGAAATGGGAGAGTAAATAATTAAGAAATAAACGTGTTATAAATAGATTAATAATATTGTAAAAATAGAAAAGAAATAAACTAACAAGAGTCAAGGGATCCGGAGAAGGAATATAAAGATTCTACAAATATAATCGATCAATAAATATATGTGATTAATGGGTAAAGATTAAATAATAAATAGCGATATTAGTTGGAATAATAAACAGTAAGTATTTAATGAAAATAGGCTGAAAATGTATGAGAATGATCAAGCGAGTAAAACCGGAATATTAACGTGTTAAAAGCTTATTCAGAAGATTAGTTAATGGTTCTAAAATAAATATAAGGTGAATGGGGTTACAAATTTAAATCCGAAATATAAAAGCAAGTATTTAATTTATAATGCTAGAAGAAATCGATAAGAAGAGGATTCGAGAAATAATTTACTAAACATTAAAATAAAATATATGGTACAATTATGGTCATAGTTAGACAGAAATTTTACGATAAAATCTGATAAATAGTTAATGTTTAAGGTGATAATTATCTAGAGAACGGAAGTTATAATCGTTATGTAACACCCCTTCTAATTTTACTAATAGAATCAGAAGTGATGTCACAACCATGGTTTCGGTTTACGTATGTCTAATTCATTATTAAATAGATGGCTCTCTCTCCCTTTATATATATATATTTCCATGTCATCATTAACAATTCCGTTAACCCACTGATACACGCGTAAACACTTCTATAGCATCTCTTTATAACCTCCATCATATAAAACATGCAAACACTTCAAATATTATCCACTTAGATGCCTAACATACATTCATTAACCATAATTTAATATCATATAAGCAATCTAGGATAGTATACTAATATATTACCGGCATTAAACAAAATAAAGTTCCAACCTAGTTATACATGCCAAAATATAAGCCAAAAATACTAATTACAAAATAGCTACCCAAAAGAAGTGTTGATGTGACTTGTCGGCACTGCTGCTGCAAGCTCTATAATCTACTATCTTCAACCTACGAGTTTAAGAAAATAAACTCGCTGAGCTAATTATTACTCAGTGAGTGCTTTAACCAAAATTTTAAACAAATAAAAATAACTTGAAAACATATATTAAATAAAACATTTCAGAAAACAGACAATTAAATAAATAAATAAACCTATATTAAAGGAACTCATTTAATTATATTAAACTTGGCAAGTTGCTCATGTGGCATTAATAGAACCAACGGATAAAGTTTAGGTAAAAATTCATTCAATTCACTCTTTTTGAGTCATGTACACAATAAATAGTAAGTCCCGTATGATTTTTGTATTTCAAATATTAAGTCCCATATGACTTATTAAAGAGAATAAGTGGAAAATCAAGCAATTCCCCTATTTGCAAGACCCTTTGATATTGGAAGCCTTAGCAATCCTTTCAGCAATAGAACTTATTAAAGAGAATAAGTGGAATAAGTGAATTGTTGAAACGGACTCCAAAACGGTGGCGGAAGCAATTTTTGGGAAGCAAATGATTCATCCTCTAGTGATGGATATCATTGTAGACATTAGGAACTTATTATCGGGTTTTTCTGATGTCCAATGTCTGTTCAATCCTAGAACTATTAATTATCTTGCCCGTAATCTTGCCAAATTTATGCTAGATATGAATTTTCTTAGGAATGTCGAAGTGCGAAAAACCTTTGTTGATTGTAATCGTTAATAACTAATAAGATAAGATCTTTGTTAAAAAAAATTACGAATCGCCATTTTCATTTTCCTCTCCTCTACCTCTCACTCTCTCATTTGTTTCTGTTCTTCACTCTCCATCCTCTCACTCACTCAGTTGCAATCATCACGCTCAGCTCCAGTCGGCGGTTCCTAAACCTGGAACTATCCTAAATCGCTTCTCTCCTCTCCTCCCTGTCCTTCAAACAAATTGCACGCAGAAGGCAAACAAACAGAGAAAACAAAAACCAGTCGCTGCTCCCTCACTTCGCCGTCCACCACCACCGAGTCGCTGCTCCCAGTTGCCGTACGCCGGTCTCCGCTGGTCGCCGTCATTTCAGTTAAATGGTTTAATATTTTAGTTTGTTTCGTACTTTCTTTTGTTCTTCTGCATTATTAATCTGCCTGTGTCATGCCCATTGAGAAGAACATGTGAACTTCTGAATTTTCATTGAACATTTGAACTTGTTTGAGTGAAATTACCGAAGTGATTGAACAATGAACATGTTTGTTTCTTTTTTAATTTGATTATTATCTGAAAGCTATATGCCTTTATGAAATTTGGTCTGGGATGTGTCACTGGACGATGAACAAAAAAAAATGAGCTGCTAGGTGTGAGTCTTCATCCTTTGTCTAATTCTTTGACTCACCTATTTTGCTGAGTTCTTGGGTTTTCTGTGTTTCTTTTCAAGTTTCAAGCTTGGGTAATGGCAGTAAGTTTTCCCCTTTTTCACTTTTTAATTTTAATTTTTCTTTAATTTGGTTTAATTTCATTATTTGATTCTTGTTTGCTTAAAAACTTGAAGGAAAAATTAGTTATCTTGTCTATTAAGGACTAAATATAGCATCTGTGAATGTACTAGATACTGCTAATCTTGTATTACCAATGTTGAGTTTTCTTTATTGGTTGTAAGCTTGTAATTGTTATTTATGGAGTTGGATTTTATGATCTTCTAATCTGAGTTTTGATTGATTTGTTATTGGATATGAATTGTATGGACTGAAATTGGAATTGAATTTTCAACTATATACTTAAGAAAAGTATTTTTGATCCTTCTAGAAGACAAAAGTTTGGCAAATTAGTATTATTTTTGTTGGTTGATGTATTAGCATGTGAAGGAATCATGTGATTGGGATATAATCTAGAACAGAAATTTATAGAAATTAGGTGCATATCAATATCATTTAGAAACGGTAGATGAAACGTAACCAAATGCCATAAATTGGAAAGTATCATCTCATCTCTTCAAATACTTACTTGACAAACATCCTGATTTATAACATGATGCAAAATGATGATAAGATGCGGTAATACTTCACTTTGTTTTAATTTTCTTGACGGCCTTTTAAAGTATGGGAATGTGATAAAAGATCCTACCCATTGAAAGTTTGAACAATTTCATCATTATTTTGGCTTATTCCTTAAGCTTGATTAGCATTTTATCTTTTTTTTTTCCCCAACTGTAGCCAAGACCTGAGGGTCACAAAGATTAACTTTAAATGGTGCTTTGACTAAGTAGGCAGGTATTGAAAGTTCGAACAATTTCATCATTCTTTTGGCTTATTTATTGCTCATTTGCAAGTTATGAAGTAAATTATTTGTATTGTTTTTGGCCAGCACATCTGAATTGTTTTGATGTTGGTGGACCAGACCCTGAGTTAGTTGTTTTTGCATATATATTCTTGTATGTATTATGGAAAGTTAGACCACCAATTACATGACATTGTTTAGCATTTGGAATATGAAATCTGAGATGTATTTCCAAAATAAATGTTCCAATTCATGAAAGTAAACAATGAGTAAGAGAATCATAATGTTGTTCCTAATGAATTTTTTTAATTCATCAAGTTAATGTCTCCTTAATTTCATCTCTCTTCTATTTGATTCCTCACTATGCTTTTCCTAAATGTGTTATGTAAATGCAAATAACAAATACAAACTCCTTCAGTTTCATCATTCCTGTTGTCTTTTTACTTGATTGACTGGTTTCTATGTTGTGAATATCATTTCGAAAGAAGATTTACTATTAATCCTTTGTATTCATCCATTACCACCAGTGATAATATGATATTTTACCATTTTGCTTGATTGATTATGTTTGCTTGTGATTGAGCAGTGGAAAATTCTGAAGGATCATGTAGGGGAAATTGACAAGGCACTTGATTCTTAGGAAATCTTTTTTGTACTTATTAGAATGTCCTTTTTGTGGTTCTGCAATTTATAATCCACATTAAAATCTTTGATTATTTTAGGAGTAAGATGGATGCATATTTTACTTTGATTGACTATTTATTTTGTAGATGGATTGAGAAATAATAATGTGTAATAAGTTGATATTTAATTCTAAAAAAGTTAATTTTTAATTCGGTTAATTCAGTCAAAATCAGCCAAATTGGTTAATTGCTGAATTACCAAAGAAAATTCAAATCGGGTAATTCGAAATAAATGTATAATTCGGTTAAACGGCTAATTCGGATAGACAGTTTAATTCAGCCGAAATGAGTAAAGAAAAAAAATTTCTAAATATACTAATTTGGCTAAGCATCTGGCAAAAATTGACTGAATGCTTACCTCTAGATATGATTGCCTAGAAGACTCTTTTTTTTTTTTTTTCCAGTAGTAAAAACTTTTGGTGGGAAATCATAGCCACCACTAGTTCTAAAGAAGGTCCGCCCTGATAGAATAATAAAATTTAAACTTAGTAAGAATGTGTTAGGCAAATTTAATTTTATACTTTTTACTTAAAAGTATTAATATTACTAAATTTAATTATAAAAAAATATTTTCATGAAAAAAAAAACACAATGGCACGTATATTAACTAAAATCATAAATTATATTATATTGTAAATACTGCATATATTTTATATTTAATTTTAATTACAGTTAAAATTTATATAACAAAAAATTTTAAATAACAAAAATTTAGAATTAAAATAATTTAAGTTTTAATTATATAATTATTCTTAAAAAAATGATTGTGTATTAGCAAGGAGAAAGGAAAATTTCTGAGAAACTAAAAAAAAAAAAAAAGAAAAATTTGATTACTAAAATGTGAATTAAATATCAGAAAAAATATCATTTTAGCTGCAAAATAATATAGAAAAATGGATTGGAACTCAAAGATATGAATATTTTGATTTGAGAAATTAAAATGATTAGAAAAAAATAAAAATATGAATGTAGTTATAAAAGATAAAAAAAAAAAGGAGAAAACAATCTTGCATAGAGCCATCTTTTGAGGCGAAAGAATGAAACCATTACACAGAGCAACACAATAATTATGGTCTACTTTAAACATATTTCGTACCGAGCAGGGAATCTAGATATTGACATCAAGATAGTAAACGCATTCCAATTTTGAACCCGTCAACTCTAATATTTCGTCTGTATCTTAGTTCTTTCTTACATTGAGAAAGTATGTGGTCATGTGTTTCTCATTTTTAATTTTTGTAAACTCGAGCCTAAGCCTCGAACCTCGATCTCCTAGGTCTTGTGCCTAACTTCTTTCCATCTTGCCACTACTTCCCCTGTATTTTTCATTTTTCATGAAAAATGCTTGTAAATACGATTGCTTTTATTTTACCAAAATTAATTTTTTCTTTAATATTAAAATAACAAAGCAATAACTGAAAACACTAAAATATTTATTCTTTTTTATATCAAATTATAAATAAATATTTATACTTTTTGTATTATTTGCTTATGTTTTATTTATATTTGTAAATTTAGGACTAATACGTGCAAAGTCAACTTAAATACAGTACTTCTCAAGAAAAGAGGTTTCAACATGGTCATTCTTGATTAGGGGTGTATTTTAATCGGTATGGAATGGAATTATCCATGTTCCAATTTCGTTTCAAAATATTTCGGTATTCGAAATTTCATTCCATACCATTCCAAATATTATTCGGATTTAAAAATTTCATTCTATACCATTCCGTTGAAATTCGGTATGTTATTCGGTAATTTCAAATTTTTGCGTCATATATAAAATATATCATTTTATAAGATATTAGAAAACATAAATTTCAATATTTTTTAGTTTAAATATATCTTTCCAGTCATCAAAACTAAAAGTAGAATAAAATTAAAATAAATCAGAAAAATTAAAATTTAAAATCACTAAACAAATCAACGAAATAATACAGTATCATTTAAGTTTTAATATACTTAAAATATTTTAAAAGTAAATAGCTAATATTAAATAAGTGCACATGAATATATCAGTTTTTCATTTCAACTAACTATATGAACTTCTGTATATAAATCTCTTTAAGTGCAAAATGTTTAATGGGTGTCAAACAGGTCAAACAGATCGAGTTCGTGTTCGGGTTAAGCATGTTATTTTCGGGTTAGACATGTTATTTTTGGGTTAGGCAGACATATCATTTTCAGGTCAGATATGTCATTTTCGGGTTAGGCATGTCATTTTCGGGTTAAACAGGTAATTTTCGGGTTAGACATGTCATTTTCAAGGTTAGGCATGTCATTTTCGGGTCAGACAGGTCTTTTTTGGGTCAGACATGTTTTTTTCGGGTTAAACAAGTTATTTTTGGGTTAAACAAGTCGGTTAGACATGTTATTTTGACATGTAATTTTCGGGTTGAAATTTTTAACCTTAACCTAACCCATTTAATTTCAGGTCGGGTTCATGTCGACCCGTTTAAATAAATAGGTCGAAAATCTCAACCATAACCCGATATTTTCCAGTTAGGTTCGTGTCGGGTTAGCAGGTTGGATCAGCTTTTGACACTCCTACTTGTTATGCAACTTTATGCAACTTTCTAGTTGCATATAGACATCGATGCACCCTTTGTATCATTAATCACGTAGTTATTATGTGCACTTCTTATTGGTTATGCACATTATCTTTGGCTCCGTATATAACTAATAGTGTATCGCTTCAAAAGTTGGCCGCATTCTTTTCTTTTTGCACCCAATCTATATTCAAGCGTTACCTCATCTTCCATGAAAGATGCGCGCCTTGACTTACTTTGACCTCCTCTGCCACCAGCTTTACCCAACTGAGAGCTCCATTAAATTATTCATTTTTCCACAACCCACAATCACTAAATGATAAAGGGCAATTTGGTCCAACTTATATCCAAAATATCAACTTTTCCTATTATTTTGAAACTCTTATTTACTCTAATTTCCCTATTTTTTTGAATCGGAAATAGTTATATATATATATATATATATATATATATATGAAAATAAAATTTCGGTATATGGATTGGAATTCGGAATTTTATTATAATATTCCATTCCATATTCCGAAATTCAAATCCAAATAATAATTTTGGTTTAGATCGGTAATTTCAAACCAAGTTACACCATTTTTAATTGAACATGGGCATTATCATATTTGTTTCATCGGATTTCGATTTAGATCGGTAATATTTTAAACCAAGTTACACCCCCATTCTTAATTGAACATGGGCATTATCATATTTGTTTCATCCATAAATTAAATTTTCATTTGATTTGGCAGAATTCAGTTTGTTTCTATTTGATTTATTTTGGTTTGGTTTAGTTAGGCTAGGTTTATATGTATTTAGCCTACATGTTTTGGGCATTTAGTAGTTTACTAGGTTCAAATACCAAAATCTGCTATTTACTTTTTTTTTTTACGTTATTTATAATTTTATTTTTATATTTTTATTTAATTTATATTTTTACACTTGTATTATTTGATATAGATTTTTTTTTATCTTCATATTTTAGAAAAAATTATACTATTTTTTCTTTTTTCGCTGAAAAGAGTGACAAAAATTAACAAGTCATGTCTAAATAATTTCTTTACTCTTATTACAAATATGATATTATTTTTAACTGAAATAAAATATATTTGTTAAAAATAATAAAATATTGTTCCATCAACCTATTTTTTTTCTAAATGAAGAAGAGTAAATTAGTTCAAACCAATAAGAAACTTCTCCCAAATTTCAGTTAAAGCCACAATAACCCAACCACTGCGTAACGGGAATAAACCCTTTTCCGTGTGTTATCTTTATTATTATTATTATCATTAATTTATACCACTTAATAATCAATTAATTGAGCTATAGCTAAGGTCCTGGGTTCAAACCTTGGGGGTAACTAAAGAAAAAAAAAAATTGAGCTATAGCCAGGGAAAGTGGGATTCTTACTGATGATGGTATAGCCATGGAAGGTCCGGATTTTAGGGAGATGAACCAAGAAGAGATGCTCAAAATAATTCCGAAAAATCAGGTATTCTTAACTTTATTAAAACAAAATTTGTTCATTATGTCCGCAATTCTAAACTAATATCAAGATACCAAATTAGGGGCGAAGACTGGATTATTTTAAAAAAAATTGTTCAAATTACGGATGAAATTTCATTAATATGCATTGATTTTGTTTTTCTTCTTGTATTGTGGTCATGAAAAGGAGGAGTGTTGGTTGTGAATGTCTCACAAATAATAATTCCTTAAATAAAAACCGGGAATGGAAATATAGAACGAGAAACAATAATCTTGTCTTAGAATTC
>CATIWJ010292167.1:0-20439 GCA_949640765.1 Croton laevigatus
CGTTTGATATTTGTTCTTCAATTAAAATCAAATGGGAATTTAGAGTTCACTTGATTGGTAGGAGAGATACAATCCTAGGCACTCTTTATAATTTGATAGCCAACTCTGCATAATCACTTCCATTAATTCCTTTTAAGTTTAAAGCTTTTGTTCTAAGTGTTATTTTCAGCCACCAATTTTCTACTACCAGCTACTTGTTACTTGAGTTCATTATTTCTCTTTAGTTCAACTGTTAAAACAATTTAGATAAAATCAATTTCAACCTCCTGAGAGACGACCTTGGGGTGTTCACCATAGTTACTACAATAGGCTCGTGCACTTGCGAGTTAGCTTAAAGTAGTACTAATTTGGGCGCAACACTAAATAATGCAAATTTTTCTTATTAGTAAAATTACCAAAATGTATTTGAAATTTAATTTATGAATGTATAAAATCCATTAACTAATAATTTCTTATTAATTTAATATAGATTTTTTTATAGTAATTATTAATGGTATAATATAATTGCCAAAAACATTCAACTTAATAGATTACATTTGAAAGAAAATACATAAAATTAATTTGCTTGATAAATCAATTTTATTCCCAAGATTTCTTTATAAAAAGTTTACATTTTATACATTAAATATGAAAGTTATATTTTATTAACAATATTAACAACTTTGTTATTATATTTTATCTCAATAAAAAATGTTTTCAAATAAAATTTTATTACTAACTATGTTTAAATTTTGTAGTATTTAGAATAGTAATTTGAAATTCATTAGTTTACATTTGAATTTTCAATTATTTGATTGTTTGAACGTAAAAAGTATAAATATAAATATTATGTGAATTTAATTAATATTATATAAAATTTCAATTATTTGATTGTTTGAAAATATAAATATAAATATTTTGTGAATTTAATTAATATTATATAAAATTTTAATTATTTGAGTGCTCGAAAATAAAACAAATAAATATAAATATTATGTGAATTTCATTAATATTATATATTATATAAATTAAATGAAATGGAGCAAATTTATAAAAAATAGAGAAAATAAAAAAAAAGAATTTTATGTTTTAAAAAATTACTAATATTAATTAAATTTATTAATTATAATTTTTAAGAAAATTTTATTAGTTACAATTAAGTAACTAAATTTAAAATATTAGATAATATATATAAATATTTTTATATTTATATATTTAAGATTTAAGATTATTAATAATAATAAATATTTTTATCATATTAGGATGTGGCTTCTAAAAGAAAATATTTCATGGACTTATATTTTATATAAAAATATTTGCATATGATAAAAAGAAAATTTCATAACGAAATACTAATTTGGATAAATTAAATGTTAACAATTTATATGCACCAAATTACCCAAAAAAAAAACCTTAGATTCAGTAACATGAGAAAAAATTTTAATAATTAAAAAATATATAATAAAAAAAATTATTTTCATTAAATATTTAAGAAAATTTTTGATGAAATAGATAAAAAAAAATATTGTAACATCGTAAGAGTATGCAAAATGTAAAAAATTAAAAATATAACAAAAGAAGTTTAATTATGAAAATAAATAAAATGAATATAAAACATAAAAAATTTGTAAAAAGATAATAAGAGAATACTCAATAGAGAGAACTTCTAAACTTTTTATGAAATCTCACTTTTATTAAAAAATAGTGTTATTTTCAGAGCAGATTTTATTAATTTCAAAGCAATCATCCTTTTGTAAATTTTAATTTTCTTCATTGTCTACTCTACTATTAACAAATGTTGCTCTGAAAATAGTAATTTCCTTATTAAAACATTTTATTCATAATATATAATCCTGATTCTTGTTTATTATTTACTGCTCACTTAATAGTCCATATCTAAGAGTTTTTTAATACACTTCATGTTGATTCATAAGAGTTTTTACAATACCATCCATAAAAAAATTTCATTAAAATAGTACTGCTACAGTGCTACTAGTTACATAAAAGAAAAACAATTTAAAAATTCATATATAATAATTTAAACAAACTCACATAGAAAGAGCACAAATACCGAGTGCACAAGCCAACCAAAGAGCTAAAAGTATTTTCAATGCAACATGAAATTTGTATTATGTACATGACACATAAGTAAATAGAAGACTTTTTTTAAAAAAAACTCTCCAATGTTAATGTCCATTTAGAATGTCAAGCTTACGTGGAATTGACATTGTCAAGGTCACTTTCTACTTTTAGAAAGCCTTCTTGACAATGTCTACATTTAATGTTATATAGTGATTGATCAAAAATTAAATTTTAATTCTAAGAAAGAAAAAAAAAATAAAATAAAAAGTGTTGTATTAGAGATGAAAATTTTAAAGTGGGTGTATTCATAAATATTTGTGCACATTTCTTCTCACACTTTCTATTATATATGATACATAAGCTAATAAAAAGTGTTGCATTGGAGATACTCTAATACCCCTAACTTTAGCTTCCCGCTGCATTTGCTTATCTCAATTCAAATCGCTTAATATGTAGAGCAAAATCAATTTAAAAATTAAAGTAATGGAATCATCTGTTTGAAACCATTATAAATTAGAATCACAACAATCAAGAACCGAACTACCTAAACTTGGTTAATGAACCATCGAAATTCAGTTTTGTTTCGGCTCTAAAATTATTCAGAGCCAGCTTAAAACTGCACTTGGCAACAGCTTTTGAAATAACTTTTAGTATTTTACCCTATCAAAATGCTATTTTTTATAGCGTTTGGTGAAATAGTTTCTGAAATAATTTTTAACTGTTTAAATAGCGTCATCCGCCTAAACCAGCTATTCTATTTTCTTTTCTGGATAATAAAAAGGGTCAATAACTACTTTTTCAGAACATTCCGAAAAGCTGCTCCAAAAACTCAGTTGAGCGACCACCCAAGAACTAGAAACTTTACACCACAGTTCTGTTCCGGTTTCAAATTCTCAAAATTGTAACAAGAAAGGCCTCGCCAACATCAACATGACTTTCTCTCAAGTAAACTGAACCAGACCATAACATATTCAAATTAAACAATACTCATTATCATTCCTGCGGGTCCAAAAGGCATTCTAACCCTGCCAGAGAAAACAGATGGAGATATGAATTGGTAACCCAACATTCATTCTTCCACCAATCCACCCAACTAATGAAGTATTAGGTACATATAGAATCTGGAATTCAAAGCTACATCATTAGTACTAACAAACAAGCCTTAATCACTGTGGTCTGTTTACAGGTTCCAGGGCTTCAACAGTGACAACACTGTTTCCTCTTATCACCTACATCAACAAAATCATAAATTAATGATGCCAGTAATATATGATAGTAGCCAATTTTTAACTATCTAACAAACGAATTATGTTCTGAAAATGGGAAAAAGCAAGACAAAAAAGACTTACCACCATGCCAATGTCTGTTTTCTCTTCACCGTTCACCTCAACGGTGTTGTCAACCACCAAATTCATGAACTGATCAAATCCACGAAGAGTCCCAACCACCATCCTGTTTGCGTTCAGCTTAACTGTGTAAAGACATAAATAAATCATTCAGAAAGGTAACTCAAGAATCAATCACTTATGATTCTATCCCAATTTATGGAACACACATGTACAGTTTGCATCATGAACCACCAACTGGCTATAGAGCACACTAGTACGATTAATTTCTTTCACTATTAATATTAATACATAAGAGTCTGCTGCTTGCATATAGAACTGATCACAGTTCATGAACCACTGGTTCAATATTTGCCTCAGGCTTGAACCGGAATCGAACTGGCCTTGGACGGATTAAAAGGCCGTTCATGAACCGCTGGTTATGTTTCAGTGGGTGGTTGACAACCGGCGGTTCCAGCCAATTCGAATCATGGGCGGTTCAAACAAAAAAAAAAAGAAATTTACGGAAATAAAAAAAAAAACTAAAGAAACAGTTTGAACCACCAGTTCAGGCATGGTTCTGGTGGGTTCAAAGGTGGTTCACGATTCACAATAATCTTGAACCTGAACTAACTGCAGATCCACAGTTCCGGCTGGTTAGATGGCGGTTATAGTTTTCCCTCGGTTCGGTCACGGTTCAAAGTAGGCCATTCAAACTGGACTATAATTGCGTCTACTTGCATCTTTCCCAAATTAAAATTACATTCAAATTAGATAAGGCAATTCTTAGGATCACATGCAGAGAAAATTTTATAAGAAGCAGCATATCACACAGCAATCGGCCCTCAAAATTCACACTTTTGACTTGTCAGTCAACTGTTCTACACATTATTAAGGCATCACTTCCTTTCTCATTCCCAAAAAGCACCAACAATAACAATAACCAAGCCTCATAAAACAAAAGCAATAACTAAACCTTAGTCCCAAACTAGGAGAGCCAGCCTCATACAACAACAGCAATAGCCAAAGCAAGAAAATAATACAGTTAACTATCACATGTGATGTGAACATGTGGAATTCTTCTTCTTCTTCACATGTGGAATTGAATGATTAAAAAATGAAAATGAAATTCTGACCGGTTTAATATTAAGACAAAAGAACAACATTCATGACATACAAAAGAATCCAACGAATAGGCTTTAATGCGTACAGTTATGTTCAACAGTGACAGTCTTTACATGACTTTCTCCTGTCCAACCAGTTAAGCTAAGCATGCATGATTCAAAGTTTCAACTAGCCAGATATTCACTTCAAAGAGTTTCCATAAGCTTTAAAGATGCTAAAGAACATAATTGCACAAGTCAATAGTGACGTAGTGAAGTAGGCTAGGACAGCAAAGTTATCTCAACAAATGAATGAAAAGGGGTCAGATTGTGGTTGGAACAGAGAAAAGATACTTAGGTTAATAAACCTTGATTATAGAAATTTAGTTTTGTAAAAGATGATCCTTATTACCTTACATTTCTTCTATTTATACTAGCTAACATGAGCAGCTTAATTAATTTAAGATTAATGCAAGAGAAATAAAAAGACTTGTAACCTCCCTAGTAGTAAATAAAAAACTGAAACTAAAATTATATGAAGGAAGCTTAAAAGATAACATTAATGCTCCTGCATCAAATAGAGTGAAGCAAAAGAACATCATTGCCAGAATATGGGTTTAAATTTGTTGATTTGTACTGACATTTCAGGTGTTATGAAAACTAGACAGTTTAATGTGAGACCTCTAGTTGTTAGTGTCTTTCTTAATCCAAAAATAAATCTTCTCTCTCTATTTCTATTCAAGCTCTTGTATGCACATTTTAAATGCCTGATTTTCAGTCAACCAACATAAGCAATTTTCCCATAAAAGCAAAAATCTCAAAAATCTGTCAATTCATTGTTTATATTACTCAGGACTGTAGTTAACACCATCATTTCACAGCCCAAATTTTTTAATTTACCAAGCTTATCTGATTTCAAATCGCCCCCAGCAAAACCTAATGCCCCACACATTCGTAAACTTGCTGACCTTCAAATTCCATATCCTTGATCGCCAATATCGGTTTCAATATCACAAAGCCTCTAATAATCTAATTTGACAACAAATGTGTGGTATGAATTCTAAATTAAAAGAACTTCCAACAACATAACTCCATATCAAAATTGCAAGTTTGTTCACCACAATCTGTTATCAGAATAAATTACAACAAAGTAAGACCACTTCGTCCTTTCTCCCAAACCATATCAAAATTGCAAACGAATTTAGATGCACTAAACAAGACAACTCATGCAAAATGTGAGAATATTATTATCCCATTCAAAGAACCTATTGAATTAGTGCTAAGAGCAATCCATCAAACCTATTCATTCAAATCAACTTTGAAGTCCAAGCCTTAATCCGACATCATATAGGGCATACCATATGACTTCTTGGATTTCATTAAAACATTAAGCAATTGAACTCCAAACTTCTAAGTTCTAACTTTTCAGATAAGATTTGAAAACATTATCTCTTTGCTCGATACAGAACATAACCCATCACAGTTTTGACTAATGGAAAAAAATGAAAAAAAGTTAAGTACAGGCATAAATAATTTCTAACAATGACAAACAAAAGAAAGTCCACCTAAAACACTAATAAAACGAAGGTAGAACTTCGAAGAGAGCAATTACAACTGAGTAGCAGGTAAAATGGCCAAAAAAAAAAAAGGTCAATCAAGGGGAGAGGGAAAGCTTACTTTGAAGTTTCTTGTCCATGTACCTGCAAATCCCAAATACAAAACAAAAAACCAATTATAAAAATCAATGACTAATACTGAATGATTGAAATTTGTTAACTATGTTTCACATAAATAATGGCACTTACTTCTTAAGATCCGGAGGCTGCCCTGACCTACTCATTTTGAACTGCTCGGCGAAAGAAGCACGGAGGACAGAGCGGCGGAGATAAAGGGTTTTGGAGTAGTAGGCACAAGAGTTCTGCGCAAACGAAGAGAACTGGAGAGTTTAATATCTAAGGCAAAAAAAAAAAAAAAAGAGTTTAATATCAATAGCGCGTTGTCGTTTGGAAAGCAAGGTTTTGTTTAGGAATAAATACTCATAGGTCCCCCATTTTATCTAATATTGCTGTTTTATCTCTGTATTTTGAAAAACTAATTTTTTTTGGCCGATGAACTGAGGACCTAAACCTAACAAAAACAAAGAAAACATAAACCAGTCGCTGCTCCCTCTTCCGTTCGCCGTCCACCACCACCGAATCGCTGCTCCCAGTTGCCGTGCGCCGGTCGCCGCTGGTGGTGGTCCTTGCCGTCAGTTCAGGTAAGTGGTTTAATATTTTAGTTTGTTTCGTACCTTCTTTTGTGCTTCTGCAATATTAATCTGTCTCTGCCATGCCCATTGAGATGAACATTTGAACTTGTGAATTGTGATTGAATTTTAGCTTGTTTGAATGAAATTACTGAAGTGATTGAACAATGAACATGTTTGTTCCTATTTTAATTTGATTATTGACAGAAATTTCTTGCCTGATAGTAACAATTGAAGTTAGTAAATATTTTTGTTGCATTGATAGTAATATATCATGTCAGTAATAACTGGAATGGAGAAGAATGATGAAAGGAAATAATAGAAAATTAGAGGCATTTCAAGTCGAATTTTAAACTATATTCAAAATTAAAAAAAATATGCAGTAGTATATATTTTTCTGTTGCCTTTTCTGGGTCTTGGGAAAGAAACAACATTCAAGCTGCAATATGTGTGGGTTTTTTGTTAGTTGAATGTCTATTATATTTTCTTGTCAATAGCTAATTGCTGTTTAGCTTACATTGTATGTTGGACATTCAATATCTTCTCCCTTGAGAAGCTTAAATATTAAACAGTTTTCTGCAATTAAACTATGGCCTTCATAATGTTTCAATCAATTGTTAAACTTCAGTTACTGTTCTATCGATTGATAATGTTTCAATCAATTATAATAGCTTCATGTTTCTGTGATAAGGTAGAAGTAGAATTACTGCAATATTTAGTGATATATTGTTATGAAATATCAAAAACAGGTGTACAAAAGGAAAATGAATACCGAAATTTTAGGCCGGATTTTTCAATCAAGTTTTATATAAAACACGTTTTTAGCTATGTCTGCTTTTTTAAAGTTAGACTTTTTTTCGCCCAATATTGGACCTTTTTTCCCTGCTTCCAAAGTAAAAGTGAATCGTTTAATTGCCGTATTGCCATACCATTTTTTACTAACTGAACCTTGCCATCCACATTACACTTCCTTTCTCCATGAATTTAACTCATATTCATCTAAAATTTTTGTTCATCTTTATAGCACAGAGCAATTTCCAGGAAATTGTATGTTGTCGTCGCTGCTTAGAGCCAATTTCCTGACCAAAATGATCTCCTGCTGTCACAGGAATATCTGTGTTGCTTCAACCCCTATGCCATCATTACAGCTTCCATCTCAAATGTATGTATGTGTCTTAGATATGAATTGAACGCTTTAAAATAATCTGAATGATTGAGCTTGAAATTGATTTTGTAGGGAAACTCATTTTTGGTATGTAGTTCCAGATCAAATCAAGTGTTCATCGCTTTTAAATCAATATATGCAAATTCTATCTCCAGTTGAGAAACAAAATATTTTGTCCTTGCCTAAAGGTCACCTTCAGAAAACAGCTCTGCTAGCTCGTACCTTGGTTCGGACTACCATTGCAAGATGTAGGTCATTTCTGTTTCTTTCTTCCTTATTTTCAATTATGTTGTTTGGTTTAATTTGCTTTGGGGCGCTTTTTCTGGAATGCATCAAGTTATTGATATTAGCAGCAGAATATAATGGATAATGTTCATACCCTTCTCTGGCTACCGATTTTTCGAATTGCCTAATCTTCTCCAGAATATCATGCTTAAATCTGCAGCATTATGCCAAGCATATTATTTGAATCTTCCCATGTATTATGCATATAAAAATAATATAGGGTTGCAAAATAGTACTTTAAGAACTTATGTTTTGCAATGAATTGGGATGTCCATGATATTGCATATGAGTGAATTGTTGATCCTATTCTTTTACCGGAGTCAGGCCAAAAATCTTCTCTTGTTCTCTCGTTCATTTTTTTTTTCCCTTTAGAGAATATATTAAGTGTTAGTTCTGAACAAACTTTTTATTACTAGATCAGCTAAATAGCCATGTTGATCCAAGATCTTTGAAATTTACGAAGAACATACATGGGAAGCCTGAGGTTAGTTTGTTTTTCGGCTTGGTTTGTTTACTAGATGAAAGTTAGTTTCTTCCAAGATATGTTTTTTTTTTTTTTATTCCCTCCTACATCTCTTTTGAAATGCTTTTCTTCAACAACCTTAATGTTTTTTCATAGCATAGTTGGAGTGGCAAAGTGACAATGGCCAGTGCCTACCACCATTACATTTTAACATCTCACACACTTCTTCCTTGATAGCTTGTGGAGTTACTGCTAATTATCAAGTATGTACCACTTTATGTACAGAATGTTTTGGTGATATAGGTATATATGTATTGTTGTTCTTAATGATGCAGTTACCTGAAGATGTTTTAATTCTCAATTATAGATTGGTATCGATGTTGAAGAGAAGCATCGGAAGATTAAAAACAATATATTAGCTTTTGCACGACGTTACTTTTCTCACCATGAAGTGGAGTATTTGAGATCTATGTCAGACTCTGAAATGCAGTGCCAGGAGTTCATAAAATTATGGACACTGAAGGTGAGAATGGCGCTGAAAGTTTCTATGTTCATCGCTAATTATACATCTCTGGGAAATGCTAGAGTACATCCTTGAATAATTACAGACAGCACCTTGCAGTTATTAATTCAAGCTTGTTCCTGATCTCCAAATAGAAGAAACATTAAACAAATAAGGAATATCTTAGATCCATTGTATATATGTATAATGTATATATAAAAAGAACATATAATTGAAACTGGAAACATGCATCTGATTTTTTCTTCTTTTGATAGAATGATGTTCTCCTTGTAGAACGGATCTCATATGTAAAAGGGTGTATATATTTTCAGCGTGCTTTTTGGAATATCTATATATATTACCTTCAGTCTCAAGTAGCTTCTGAGTCGTCTTCATTCATGTCATCTTACTTATGAGTATCATTTGTAGGAGGCTTATGTGAAAGCTTTGGGAAAAGGCTTCTCTGCTTCACCTTTCAAGACGTTTACCATTCGCACAAAGGCTGCTACTAACAGAGGCATTGTTCTTGCTGATGATGCAGATTATGAGGTACGCCTTAAAAGCTCATTAAGCAGAGCTGGATGGTAGACATTGTAGAGTGCTTAGGAGTTGCAAGTGTTAACTTAAAAGAATAACATGAACTAGTTACACCTTCAAATTAATTATAGGTGTAAGGTGTTGTTAGATAAAGCACTATTAAGAACTAACAAGAACAATAACAACAGCATAGTGTATGGGTACTAGAGATTTTGCTGTTTCTTTGCATGTTCTGAACCTCAGACAAATTATTTAGCCTAATCTATTGATTTGATATGAATGCTTATAGCTTGTGCATTTTTTGGCCCTTTTTTTCTCTTGAGAAAATATTCCTGCTGCTCGTAGCCAAGCCACAGTTTATACATTTTGTACATAATTTCTATGATCAGGCATCCGAGATAATTGTTGAACCTTTTGATGATCCCAAGAACTGCACAAGCAATTGGCAGTTGGCACTCCTGGAATTGGCAGGCTCTCATTATGCTGCCATATGCATGGAAAAAGATGAAGGCAGCAAAGCTGGGAAGAAAGTTCCAATCAGATTGACTGCATGGAAAACCATTCCCTTGGTTGAAGACAAATGTGTTTCTGGAACTGAAGTTGTAGCGCCTGTTGCAGGCTTAATAAAATGCTAATTACACTGCCAAAATGACTGGAACAGTCTCAGATTTTTATTGTTTCTTTCACTTGGCTGGTATATGTGAACAAATATCCAAAATGGTTATGTATTACCAATAATCTTTGCAAGTGCATAAACCATTCCTGAAATGGTGAAATCGGGTTGCATCTCTTACAGTGAATTGATGATTCACAATTTTGCTAACTAACTTTATGAACAAATGACAATCTCCACATATCCTAAGATTCTTTATTACAACAATCTCTGAACCTTCTCTGGCGTTTAAGATCCCAAATGCAACAGCCAACTTCTCACTATGCACATTCCTATCATCACTATTATTATACTTGTTAAACCCATCGATTTCCCTCACCAAATTTTCTAACTGCTCCAGCTTTTCATATATTTCCTCACTACGAGGATGATTTCTATCTCCTGCAAAGAATAGGTGAACATTCCCATTAAATTCAACATAACTACAACCTGGTTCCTTTTTTAGCTTCCTCTTCCTCATCATTGCTCTAACTCGCAATATCCCTTCCTGATTCCCTGCATCAGTATATATATTAGATAACAAAACGTAGTAACCAATATTCGTAGGTTCGAGCTTGATAATACGTTGGAAAGCCAACTCTGCTAACTCCACATTTTTATGTATTTTGCAGGCCCCTAACAGTGCTCCCCATACTGCACCATCAGGTTTTACTTGCATAGATTCGATAAGCTCCTTTGCCTCATTGAGCTTGCCTGCCCGGCCTAAAAGATCAACCATGCAAGAGTAATGCTCTGGTCCAGGCTGCAACTTATACTCTCTCTGCATCATACCAAAATAATACAACCCCTTGTCGGTCAACCCTGCATGACTACATGCGCATAGAACACTCAAAAATGCTGCTCCATCAGGTTTAATGCTGGCCCTAATCATGTCATTAAAAAGCTCAATTGCTATCTCCCCTTGTCCATGAATTCCATATCCGCCAATGATGGCTGTATATGAAACTACACTTTTTGCAGGCATGCCATAAAAAATGTCTCTAGCCTTAATTAAATTACCACACCTAACATGCATATTAAGTAAAGCATTGCTCAGCAAAGGATTAGATCCGAACCCGTAAATCTTTATCTCCCGTTCAATTTCGCAACCAACTGAATATGCACCAAGATGAGCACAAGATGACAGAACCCCAACTAGTGTTATGGGGTCAGGAGAAATCCCAGTTGATTTCATTTCTTGATAAAGTTCCAAAACATTATTAGCAAGCCCATTTTGTGCATACCCATTAATCATAGCATTCCAGGTGATCAACTCTTTTTCTGGAATTTCATTAAACAACTTTCTTGCAGAAGTAATTTCACCACATTTTACATACATAGTAAGCAAGCAATTCCCAACAGACAAATCCACATTAAGTCCAAACTTTGCACACAAAGAATGAACAGACATTCCCAGAAGCAGTTTCCCTGGAACCCCACAAATTGGAATTAAACCCAACATCGTAACCCTGTTAATCTCCACATTCATTCGTCTCATATCTTTGAATAAAGACACCGTATCTCTGAATCTAAGGTTGAAAGCATATCCAGATATCAAAGCATTGTAATAAACCATGAACCTACTTGATTTGGGATTTTCATCGAACACTTGGCGTGCATTTTCTATCAAGAAACATTTACTGTACATAGAAATCAGTGAAGTCTGAACAAAGGGATCTAATGAACAACCCGTTTTTAAAACATGACCATGGATTTGTTTTCCGGTTATTGGAAGCGAAAGAGCAGCACAGGATTTGAGCGCAAATGGGAAAGTCAAGGCATTAGGCAAAGAGCCAGACCTAAGCATTTCAAGGTACGCGAACAGGGATCTGTTCCATGATGCATTGGCGGGATGCATTGGCGGACGATTGGGCGATTTGGAAAAAGTTTTTTATACCCCTAGTTAGACTATGAAAAAATGAGTCAGGGACGTGTAAAACAGGTTCCGTACGGTTCTTCCAATACTGAAACCGGATGAACAAACTTATAAAATGTTGTAAAATGTCGAACAAGTACCGACATCGATAAATTGGTTTGATCCCGGTTTAATTCTTAATATTTTTTTTTAGGGGGCGTTTGTTTCTACCGTTCAGAGCAACGGATATCAGATTGAAGCCAATCCTTTTTATTTTGGTGTTTGGTAAACATGACCAACCGTAGCTATTAGCGGATAAAAAGCGAGATTCGCTGCGAATTCTATCAGCGGGTGAAACCCAACTTTTCACGAATGGCTAATACACTCAACTCATAGACTTTGTCTGAAATTGTACTTCATTTTTCAACTTTGAATGAAATTAAAATAAACTAAAACTTTTATTCAAAAAAAAATTAAAACTTTAATTAACTTTTATGATATTTGTCCAATATATTCTCTTTCTTACATTTACCCGAGGAGTAGATATAGGCTTGTTTGTATGGTCGAACCACTATAAATCCTTTGTATTGAGCCAAAAAGAATATTTTGATTTTTCAAGAATCAAGATTCTTGTTGCCAAGAACAACATAAATAGGAAACTCTATCCATCGTACTGACTTTCATGGTAAATTGGTAATCTATGAAGGAAAAATATTGTTGATAGTAGAATAAGTAAGACCAGAATTACTAGCGGAGCAATTCACTACAATTCCATTCCTTATATAATTTGGAATTTCTTGTATATATTTGATGGGGCAAATTTATTTTTATTCTACTTTTCATGTTTGGATGATAGGAAACTGCATGAGAATAGAAATGAGTTGCCAATCACAAAAGCTTCTTAAAATGTGTTTTTAGATTGATTGTGCATTCAACACCCACTCAACTTGCAGGGGAGTGATAAGGATAAGAAAATCTAAAGTAGTTTTAAAATTGTAATTTATCTCTTTAATGCTTAACTCATAGGGTTTTGCTTGTGTGTGCAATATATAAACATTCACTTGAGTCTTTAATTATTTAGGCATTTATATTTAACTCTATTAAAATGTATTTTTTATTGTTTACTTACAAATAATGCTTGCCGCAATTCATAAGTTATTTATGAGATAATTCAAGTAAACAGTTCTACTACTTATCATCAACTTATTAGTCATTTATCATCTATTTTTGATAAACGGTTCACAACTTATTTTTAAGTAACTTATATTGTATAAGTAAATTATAAGGAATAAACTAATAAGCACCCTCTTAGGTAAACACCCCTTGAGAGCTTTGCAGCATGCTCAATTGTGAATTAAGTTCAATTGTCAAGTTTTTTTTTTTTTTTTATTAGCTAAAAAAGTTTTTTTTTTTTTATTATTAGGGGAAAATTACTATGTTACTATTAAGATTTGGTCTATTGATAATGTTGACACAACATTTTTACAAAATTGCTCTCATAGCCGACACATTTGGCCTAAATTACTATTATACCACCGCTTTGTTAACTTTAACGTCCAATCATTGAAAAAATTATAGAATAACCCCTCAAGTTGACTTGAATTTTCATTTTATTCTTTTTATAACTTTGGTACTCAATTTCATTGCACTTTGATTTTTTTTTTTTTTCAACAATACCACTTTCACACTTAATAATTAAAAATCAAAATACAAAACTTTACTAAAAATTCTTAATTTGATACAATAAAAATAAAAAACATTATTATTATCTTAAACATTTTTTGAAATAGATTTTTTTATCATTATATTTTAATTATGTCCTACATTTTTGTATTATTGTTAAATAATAAGCAATATTCTGTTAATTTTTTAAATAATTGACATTACTACCATTTAATTAATATGAATTTAACTAATTAATTACTTTTTAATTAATAAGTACTAAATTATAATTTTACAATTTAAATTAAAAATAAAAAAATATGAACTGCAAGCCCATTATTGAACAGGGCATGCCTACTATCGAACAGAGATCTACATCTCCTTATTAAATGATTAGATTAGGTTCCGGTGAATCCAGATCCACCATCTTCAACTTTAGTAGCAACTTGTAGCGATAATAATTGAAGAGAAAACATCCGCAGCCATAGAATCATTGTTCGCCCATTCATAATTTCCGATGATTGGGTGAGGAAATAGAGACATTCAAGAGATAGGTAATGAACCGAAAAGACCTCTAGTGCCAACCAGCTTTCTGATTCATGGTCGGAACTGAAAATAAGAACGGGTAAAGTATTAAACCTAATTCGATTCTTGCATTTGTCAGCTTATTCTGAATTTAATATCCGTGTTCCCGTCTAATTTAGATTTTCCCCTGTTATCTAATTCAATCAAATACTGGCTAATTTCTAATCCATTTATTACTTGATTTCTTCTAATTAAATTATCAACATTGTTCCTTAACCATTTCATGATTGCCCCTATTTACATGCTTCTCCTAATTTTCTTTCGATTTATGGCGTATCACTATATTAATTAGTATTATTTTAATTTCTCATTTATTCCCCCCTTATTTAATCTCTATTCATATTTTTTTAATTTACACACTTAATAGCTCTTTAACTCTTATATCCTATTCATAAATATTCTTTAATTCAATAACATTTTACCCTAAATTCCAATTCGATATTTCTTATTAGATTATTACTTTAAATTATAATTACACACACTACATATATATACACGCGCGCACACATTTATTTATTTATTTAATCTCACATAAACATTATTTACCAATTTTCATTCTAATTTTTACTATCAAAATTCACAATTAATATTACTTTTTCAACTTATGTCATATATCTAATCATATTAATTTAAGCTCTTACTTATCAAATTCCAAATATTTTTCTAATCTTATTAAATTTCTAATTATTAATTATCTGGTGCCAATAAATATTTTATATTATATTATAGCATATTTGCTCAAATTAAATGCTCTCATAATTGAATATTACTCTTAACTAATTATTTTTCTAACATATATTCAATTTCACACTTATATTAAATCTAGAGGATGTAAATGAAATACTAAAATAAGTTTAGGAGCTTATCTGATATTTTTTAGGGACTTATTTGCATATGGGAGATATGTTCTGGGGCTAAATTATAAAACTCCACTAAAATACAGCTTCTGCTGCCGTTTTGCCCTTCAAAAGTGCGCCCTAACCTATTGTAAAATGACTCGTCGTTTTGCCTCTACTCCAAATGATCTCGCGTGTTACTGGATGACATGCCCCTGAACTAGCTAAATGACTTGTCGTTTAAACCATGTTCAATCATCTTCTTCTTTAGGCAGCCTGCAACTCGGGTTATTTGACCCGCCAAAACCCGAAGGCCCAATTCACTTCCGGCCACCATAGCTTACAAACTCCATACTGGTCTCTTCCTTTCGACCTCTCTCATACGGTGGTGGCCATTTTCCGGCCACCCAACCTCTGTTGATGATGGTATTTCAATTTGAATTTCAAGCCAACCTGCCTCACTTTCGGTTGATCGATTGGAACTCACACTTCCGGCCATATTTTCTGGCGTTTCTTATGACTAAATTGATCACCAGACTTTCAAAAGTTGATGGGTGGCCTTGATTGTTGGTGAAAGGGTCTATAAAATGAAGGTCATATTAAATTTTCTTTTCGGTCTCTCCTTTCTTTTTCTCTATTTCCTTCCGTTTGAACCTCTGTCTATCTATTCTACTCTTCCCTTTTCTTCTTTGTTCCTTCTAACCCCTTCTTCCTTTTGTTTCCAATCTCCCTTCTATTCCTTCTAATCTCTTATTCTTTGTTTTCTTTCCTGCTCTCTCTGTTTTGCTTCTCATTTTCTTTTTCTTACTTTCTCTCTTTGTTATATATATATATATATAATAACTCTTCTTCCTTCTATTTCCATCCATTTGTCTCCATTTTTATCATAATTATTATTATTACTTTTAAATCAAAATATCTTCTAATAATATAAAATTTTAGTCCTTCAAATTATTGCTTGTTTCCTATTTTACCCTTTATTTGTATTTTAGTTCCACTTCACTTGCATTTAATTCTAAATTGCGTTTATACGTTAATTTGCGGTTGCCCTTCTCGATTCTAATAATATAATTAACTAATTTATTGTTTACACAATCCATGCTTATATGAATATCGCGATTTATGTATTTATTTATGTATTGAATTGTTCTTATAAAATTGCCATCTAATTTATTATATATACTTATTTGTTTGTTATTCTGATGTCATCGTTTATTATTTAATCTTTACAACTTTATCAAATCTCAGATATTATTACCGATTTATATTTCTTGATTCTATTTGAAGTCAATTTAACAAATATTAATTCGTCTTTTTCGATTCTGTCTTGGGTTAATATTTATCAAATATGAACGTATTTTCCTCCTACTTATGTTATGTCTATAATCTGCTCATAGTACATCTATCTCTTATTTACTTAACCCTTATTTTCTTATACTCTTCCACTTTTCAACCATTTATTCAAAACTACTAATCTAACACACTTTCTTGTATTTCACTTCTCTACTTGACGTTTTATTAAACAGATACCAACTTATTTATTTACTGTATGAAATATGTTTACAATTTTATTTCTTATTTCCTCTCTTCTTAGAACAATTTTCCCTTTTGCTTATAATAGGTTTACCGTATTTATAATTTGTTTTCTCCTTATTTACAATATGTTTATTATGTTTATGATTTGTTTACTTTTCTTTTATAATGTTTTTTCTTTCTTAAGTTTTGCTATTTGCTATTTAATAATGCACTTTCATACCTTATATTCCTGACTCTAAGAATTTAGGATGTAACAACTGGTGTTGCCGGTGGTTCTGAGATAGGAGGTACTTTAGAAAATAAGAAGAAATAAATTTATATATTAGCAGCTGGTATAAAAAATAAGAGCGAAAAAAAATACATCATTTACCTAATTAAAATATAAAAGTGCTATTTACTTAAACAAAATTTTAAAATTGTCAACTACTGTAATTTTCCTTTATTATAGGGATCCAAGGGCTTGTCCCTGCTACATTTGGGTCTATTCTAGCAAACCTACCTATTTCTTCTATTGTGTTTTGGGCCTAGTGTAATGGACCAAATACAAAATGGGTTGCCAACATTAATTATTTCCGAGGTAGCTAAAAAGATAGCTTAGTAATAATCATCTTTTGAAACTTTATTATAATAAAATATGTTAATAAATTTAAAATATTAATTAAATGTCATTATTTACCCATATAATAAAAGGAAATACACATATTTTCAAGAAATATTTTTATTTTCACAATATTAGTAAATATGTATAATTTTTTTTCCCAAAAATACTGATTTCATTTAAGAGTTGCAAGGATTATATCTTTACCTTGAATGAATCAAGCAAATACAGATCAAGTACATGAACAATCATGCATATAAAAAACCCAAATTCCAACGAAGATATATATGAGAAAAATCCCTCAAAGAATTCTTCTTCTTCCCCTTCTTGTTCATCCCTACTAGATCTAAGGACATTCTTCAACATGATACTCTCCACTTTAGTTTGATTGCCGGATCTGAAATCTATAGCAACTCACAGGATCTCCTTCAAAAAATTATCCTTGATACCAACCTTAAGCAAACCAGCAACAAAAAAAAAAAAAAAAACCCATATAGGGCAGATACAAGAAAATAAACCTAGGTTTTGAAGGTTTCGGTGATGTTAACAGAGCATATAAGTAGAGATCTCTTCCAAACGCTCCACTCTTCGACACTCAATTGATCTATTGATGCGTCTTTTAATGAGTCTCACTAGAAAAACTTCCAAACTGGTATTAAATCTACTCATTCCCAACCAACGAAAAAGCTCCACTATCTCCATAGACAACCATAAGACAAACCAGGTAGCTTCCTCCATAGAAGAACAAAATAGCCTTGAAGAACTGGATCTACAACCAGATCCAAAAAGAGGGAGAAAAATCCCAAAAATACAGCACTACCGACAAAAATAACAAACTAAAAGCAAAAACAAACAAGAAAACTAAGAAAAACAAAAAAAAAAAAAATTACACAGGAGGTGGCCACCACCGGTAAAAACACCAGCCACAAAACCAACATCCAAGAGAAACTCCTAGAAAAGAGAAGATTAGGTTCTATAGTAAATATATTAACTTTTTATAAAAAGTAAATACGCATATTTATCCGTAATTTAAAAGTGATATTTATTTCATATTTGAAAAAAATGCAACATTTGAATGGTATAAAATAGGTAACATTTATTAAAAATGAGTTTTAAAAGTGATGGTTCCTATAATTTCCCATTGCTGAAAAGGGACTATGCCAAAATTAGTAAAAATAATTAACCAAAATGTCAATTTTTTGGCATGAAAGATTGATGTTAAAAAAATAAAATAAAAATTTGTTGCAATTGCAACAAAAGCTTGACAAAATAGTTGGAGAAGCAGGATATGAAACTGGATGGAAACTATTATTGACGACTAGAGGAACGAGAAGAACCAAAAGCGGAGGTAGTGGCGGTGATTGGACTAACGACGGCGGTGACTGGAGATGCGTTGATCGCTGGCCAAAAACAGAGACCGGCGGCGCTGAAGAAGCCTAAAAAATCACTGTCGAATTTCAAACACTATCAAAGATCGTGAGGTTCCCTCACGTTTCAGGCACTGTCGGAGATGGTGATTCTGTGGAGTTTCAAAGACTTCAACGACGCAACTTGAAGGTGCAAAACCGGGCGAAAAAATTTCCCTTGTTTTTCTCGCTGAAAATTGAGATTGCCGGAATTTTGTGGAATATCATTGAAGAAAGTAGGGTTTGCCAGAATCAATCATTCATATAAACTTGTTGAAAGCTTAATGCAAAATAGTTTGGTTTATTGAAAGTTCCTTATTAGTTTCGTATACATTTTATAAACTTGTTGCAAAAATTAATCAATTTGGCTATTATTTTTAATTGCTATCCTTAAAAGTCACAAATGTTCTTTTTGGTTAATAATATAACGTTTTTGATTTATTTTGGATAGTGAACATATGTTCTTTTTGGTTAATAATATAATGTTTTTGATTTATTTTGGATAGTGAACATTTTTTGGGGTCATTTTTAAAAGAAGCCCTTTCCAAAATCATATGGACGGTGAAATGTTGTCAAATTTCTCAATTTAATGAGCACTTTGTTTCCAAGTTAAAAAATACTGAATAAATCTATTATATATAAATAGCAAAACCAAAAAAATTAAAACGAATAACTTGAAATTTGTAGTTTAACATTAATTAAGAGTTAGCTTCATTAAATATTTTGATTTTGACAAAATCTTACGTTCCATATTTGTGAATGAATTTATTTTTGGAAAGATTTGACATATCTTAATTAAATAGGAAATCACGTATTTTTGTCTCCCCTAATAGGGTTTTTCCTATTTAGAACTCTCTCAAGCCCTATATATAGCTTAGTATTATGAATACAAAGTGTGTTCTTTCACTGAATTTCATCTCACCAACACCAAAGAAAAAAAATCAAAAATTCAATGGAAGCTACTTCAAAAATATTCCATGAGAAAAAATTGAAGAATATTATTCTTCAAACAAGTTCTGATGGGATGATCGATTTAGATCATTTTGTTGCTCACATTATTACTTTCAATCGAATAGCTCAGAAAATCATTCACCAAGGAGGGTTACACAATGACTTTCTCCTAATCCGTGCCTTTTTAGAATCTCTCGGATGCAATATGCAGTTACTCATTTGGTACTTGGATATTCATTAAGCTTTGGGGGAACAAGGAATGCTTATAGTAAGCAAGGATACAAACGGATACATAAAAAGTATTCGTAACTTCATACAAAAATTAATAATAGAATGACGTTTGCATCCTCAAAGATTAGCTGGTCCGCTCACCCGTTCCATGAGTAAAGATCCATCTAATATGATTCAAGTCACAAGTCTATCCGAAAATATTCAAGCACAAATATTGCAATCCATGCCAGTTCGAAAACTTCATGAAGATCAAGTCAACTAACAGCAATGTTTTGAATTTTAAGTTATTTCTATTGTTTTAATTTATGTTATTTTCAATATGTTTTTTTATTTAGTTTCTATATGTTCCTATTTAGTCATATCATAATAAAATCAAAATTTTCATAATATGCTTACATATCTAATTTCAATTGACTACGCCCTATTCTTAATTTTTAGAAT
>CATIWJ010292176.1:0-11298 GCA_949640765.1 Croton laevigatus
AAATAGACCGGATACAAGAAGGTGGTTCAGACAACCACTCCTCTACATTTGTCGAAGAAATCGCTGCTCGAGCTAGACAATGAGCAACACGATTCGCTGACCGTTTGACATGAACAATCCTCACATCACATAATTGTTGAAGTAAAGCTAAACAATCTTCTAAGACAACTCCCACTTGATTCCTATATTTGAGTCTGAAATTCAAAGCATCAACAATCAACTTAGCATCCAATTCAACAAGTACATTTTGCAGACCCAACTCTTTAATCCAAGATAGAGCTTCCCGGCAAGTAATGGCTTCCGCTTCAAATGCAGAATTTGTCTCTTGCAGCAACGCCATCCTCGCCCTTCTAAAGAGACCATTTGAGTCCCTTATTACTGCTCCAAACCCAACACCAGTACCTGCAATAAAACCAGCATCCACATTAAGCTTCAAATACATTACCGGTGGAGGAGACCATTTCTGCGTTAACACATCTGCAGAATTCCCAGTTTGCTGATCTTCATTCACCATCTGAGCTAATTGCCAGTCTTGTACCACCATAGCTGCTGCTGCTTTTATCCCCTGTACTCGCACCTGCTCCCCCCTCCATAGAAGACCATTCCTAGCCGCCCAACAGCTCCATGCCCCTGCAACTATATTTATTTGTTGAACTGAAGTAAGCTCCCTAAAATTATCCACCATCCACTCCATTAAACTAGTATGTTCATCCATAGCCTGTACCACATCATTATTGAGCCAATAATCACCAATAACAGGACATAAAAATAGACTATGGATCACTGTTTCTATCGCATTACCACACATAACGCAAACCTCATTAACATCCACTCCACGTCTTTGCAAGCTCAATTTAACTGGTAAACAACCTGAAATACACTGCCACCAGAAATTACGGACTCGCGGTGGAACTTTCAATTTCCAAATACCAGTCCATGGCACTTCCGACCTCCTTCCATCCACCCGATATTTCTTCATCAATTGATAATATGCACGCCTTACCGAATAGATACCTTTATCTTCATAAGCCCAACAAATACCATCCTCTCCTCCTCTTGACGATAACGATATCTTGCGAATTAACTCCACATCACGTCTTTGAAATAAAGATTCTATTAACTGTATATTCCACATACTTGTACCTGGTATGATTAAATCCCTTATTAGCAACGTTTCTCCTCCTAAGAACATAGGTGTTCTTATGTACGGATCATTTTGATTCGGCAACCAAGGAACATGCCATATCCGAGACGAACCATTACGAACCACCACCCTCATTCCATCCCGAATAAAAGGTATTGCGGCAACTAGACTTTTCCAAAGAAAACTATCATTATTCTTAACTACCCCCTCCAATACTCCATAATGTGGAAAGTATTTTGCCTTAAAAATTCGAGTACCTAATGCTTCTGGATACATAATGAAGCGCCATATCGTCCTTCCCAACAAGGCTAGATTATATTCCTTCAGTTTTCGGAAATTTAAACCCTCATCCTCACGGGAGAGACAAAGTTTCGTTCATACCATCCAATGAATGGATCTTCGCCCCGTCACATTGTTATCCCACCAAAAGGAGTTCAACATCTTTTCTAAAGCTTCACAAACTCCATTAGGAAGTAAGAAAATACTCATAGCATATACCGGTAGTGCTTGTGCCACTGACTTCAATAAAACCTCCTTACTTGCTTGTGAGATACCTCGTTTCCGCCACCCTTGAATACGCTTATGTAATTTTTCAAGAAGGAAAGCAAAATCTGCACTTCTATTTTGCCCCACCACAGATGGTAATCCTAGATATTTCCCATGATTTGTAACTTCCGCCACATTCAAAGCCGCACAGACCCGTCTTCTATCCTCCTCCTCCATATTAGTACTAAACAAAATGCTGGACTTTTGATAATTAATAATTTGACCCGAAGCTTGTGCATACAACTGAAAACCTTGCTGCAATTGTTGCGCCTCTCCCTCATTTGCTCTAAAGTAGAAAATACTATCATCTGCAAATAAGAGGTGAGAAATAATTGGTGCCCCTGTTATCACACCACAACCATGTAATAGCCATTGATCTACCCAGGTATTCAATAAGGAAGATAAACCTTCCGTACAAAAGAGAAATAGAAAAGGAGAGAGTGGATCACCCTGACGAACACCACAAGTCGGAGTAAATGGAGCAAACGATGCTTCCTTGTGGACTACTTCATAAGATATCGTTTGAACACACTGCATTACCAGAGAAATAAAAACATCCGGAATTCCCAAACACCGCATTACTTCTTCGATAAATTTCCACTCTACCCTATCATAGGCTTTGGACAAATCGATTTTAAGAGCAGCATACCCACACCTCCCCAATCTTCTCCTCCGTAAAAAGTGATCTAACTCAAATGCTATCATTATATTATCCGATATCAATTTGTGGGGGACAAATGCACTTTGATTCTCTGAAATTAAAAATTGCATACATCCACGAAGACGAGAAATAATGCATTTTGAAATAGCTCGCATGATAACATTACATAATGCTATAGGTAGAAGATCTGTCACTTTTTTTGGAGTTTTAATCTTTGGTATTAAGATAATGATGGTTTTATTTAGTTCTTCAGGGATACTACCTTTATTCAAACACTCTAAACAGAGATTGGTAACATCAGTACCTATAATATCCCAATATGCTTGGAAAAATCCAGGATTGAAGCCATCTGGCCCTAGTAATTTGTCCGGATGCATATCAAAGAATGCCGCACGAACCTCCTCAGCTACATATTCACGTACCAATACACCAGCCATATCCTCCGTCATCCTATGTTTCACACATTTAAGCATTGGATCTGCTACACTACCCTTAGAAGAAAAAATCTGTTGAAAATAATTCTGAATATGTACTTCTAAACCACTACCCCAAGTCTGAATTCTCCCCTCATCATCAATCAATTCACCAAAATCATTCTTCTTTTGCCAAAATGTTGCACTTCTATGAAAAAATTTTGTATTAATATCACCTTGCACCAACCAATCTTGCTTAGCTCTCTGACGCCAATAAAGATTCTGCTGTTGCAATAATTCAACATATTCCGCATTAACCTCATCACGACGCCGAACAGAATTCTCACCAAAATCATTTGCTAACCATGCCATCTCACGACGACAACCTCTCAATCTCCCCTTAAATCGCAACCGGTACTACTGACCCCAAGTATGTAAAGCTTCCCGGCAAGCCCGTAGTTTAGTTAAGCCAACTAAAACAGGATCACCAAAGCTCACTGTCTCTAACCAAACCCTCATAACTACTTCTCTACAATCAGGTATTCGCCTCCAAGCATTTTCAAAACGAAATTCAGATACCATCTGTCTCACTTGCTGAGCTTCTTTAACTAATAAAAAAGAATGATCTGAAGTAGCGGACGGAATTACCTGTACTTGCATACATGGAAATTGGTCCAACCAGCTCTGGGTTGCCAACGCCCTATCCAGTCTCTCCCTCATTACCACCCTCCCATCTCTCCTCTGCTCCCATGTAAACTTCTGCCCAGAAAAACCCATGTCTACCAGCTGACATTGTTGGATCATGCTTCGAAAACCATTTAATAAATGTAATGGTTGCAGCTGCCCTCCCCATTTCTCCGATCGAGTCACCATATCATTAAAATCACCAAATATACACCATGGAAGAGGTGATGTATTAGCTAAACGATGAATACACTCCCAGGAATCTCTTCTACGTGCTCTTTCAGGAAAACCATAATATCCAGTCAAACGCCAATCACCATTCACATCAGAAACACAGACATCAATATAATTTGTCCCAGCCTCCAAAATAGTTACCATAATCTCCTCCTTCCAAAACAATGCAACACCACCACCATAACGAAGAGGTGGCATATAATAATAATCATGAAACTGCAACCTCCTACATACATCCTCCACTCTAACTTCCATCAAAAACACCAACATTGGCCTTTGTGCAGAAATGACATCCTGCAATTCATGAACTGTCGCGGACCGGCCCAATCCACGACAGTTCCAACTTAATAGACTCATGGTTGATGGCAGGTCTGGTCCACGCTAGTACCCGCCGGAATATCAGTTTTCATCATAGCATCACTTGCACTCGACACCCCATCAGCCTTTCTCTTCCTTGGATCATTCATTACCGGTACTACATTTAAATCATCATCTCCGTGCCCATACAGCTGGACCACTTGACGATCACGAGCCTCCTGACGAACAGCTAACCTCTGGGAATGCATAAACATACCGCCAACCCCCTCCCCCACAACAGGATTACCATTAGCATCCCCAATCCAACGATTATTTAACAAACCTCCCGTTCGACGTAAAGGAGCTCTTAAAGAAGTAGAATATTTTCTGTCTACAGTCTTCCCCTCTGCCGCATATATTATTGGACAGACCTGCTCAGTATGATCTACCATTCCACAAATCAAACAAAAGGATGTCAACCGTTCATACCGAAATTGCACCACAAAAACATCCCCTCCTTCCATTCGTAGCCTCATTCGTTGTTTTAAGGCCTTCCTAATATCAACAGCAACTTTAATCCTCAAGTAATCTCTCCTTAAAGATGAAAAGTTATTCCTATCCGCCTCCACAAAACGACCAATATTATTACCAATAAGCTCACACATAGCCAACGAAAAGAAACACTATATTTATTATTAATGATAGAACAATTTAAAATTTAAAAGAAAAAAAAAATTCGTTATTACTTTTTTCAATTTTATTTTCTTTATTTCCCAATTTTTGCTTGGTATTATTCAAATTTTGGAGAAAAAATATATGCTTTTTTATTGTTGCCATGATGCACGTGCAAGAACACAGTGTGAATTGTGGGACTGTATTCTGTCGGATTCTTGGAACATATGGGTAATGAAAAAGATCCGATCTTTCATGACACAAAGTGGAAACAGAAAAAGAAAGGTCATTAATTGGTTTCCCATCCAATATTCCCCTTTTTAATAGCACAAACAAAAAGCAACCAATTGAAGTTTCGCAATTAAGCTCAAATATATAATTAAGTAGTGCATATGTTATAATGATTAACTATATTATTATGTACTAAAGTATACAGATACATTTGTGATCAGATTCGATTTTGGCAACATAATACTCAAAATATTTTGTATAATTTTCATTTTATACTTTAAATTATGTAATTTATCATAATGCATAAAAATATATTAGCCTAAATTTATTCGAGTTTGGACTTGACGATATTAAAAGATTAATTGTAACTGATTAATTTGACTGACTTTTTATTCCTATGAGACTTAGCTGTAAGCATTATGAGTCCAATTGACCCATTAGATTTTTATTTTCCTCTTATTTTTCTTAATAAACATCGTGCAATCAGTCTATAAATTATTTGTTGACTCAACTTTTTGAACACTAACTTTGTGTATAAGATTTTTTGACCCTACATAATATTAGTTATAGCACCGTTCCTATATAAAATATTTTTTATTCTATGTGGATTTCTACTATTATGTATTTTTTGTAATATTGACCAAAATTTATAATATGCTATTCATTCATTCCATGGAAAACATAAATTTTGCCGAAAGTAACGTTGTTAAAGTAGTAAACGAAAAAGAAGAGAGTGGCTGCTATGTATAGTGGAAAAATTGGGAAATTAATTGATAAAAGAGAACAAAAAGCTACAATTATAATGCAATTTGAGGGCCATGTTCTTAATTTATCGAGTAAAAAACACACAGAATTTGGTGATAATACTACTGATTGCTGCTGGTTGGCTGTTGTAGATGTTGACTATGGTGGATGCTTGGAATTATAAAAGCATCATTGATTTTATTTTAAATTTATCATGGCACTTACCTCTTCTTTTAAAAAAATAAATCAAATAGGTAAGTTTACCCAATATGATTTGAGATTATATTGTAAATTTTTTGAAATTTAATTCGATTTTAAGAGATCTATTCGAGAGATGATACAAATCTGGATTTTCTTTTTTTAATTACTTAGAGTTAAACAACAATTAATGAATTTATACTTAAAAAATCAAGTTTCTGAAATTGAAACTCTTGAATATGATATAGACGATAAAGATGAATCTAAACCTTCATTAATTACAAGTTTCCCCAACACCAAGTGTTGGAAATTATTCTAATTGGCAAGGAGTTCTAATCATTAGTCAGTCTATGTGATTTATAACCCAAAATTGAATAATTATACCAAAAAAAATTGATAAAGTTTCACACGTCAATATTAGAGCGGTAAATTAGTTAAGTTGAGCTCAATGGTACTATGTTTGAACTCGTTTCGATATAGAATCATCAAACTTGAGCTTGAACTCAATTCAAATTTCACATTTGAGCTCAAATTCCGCTGGTTGAAAAATAGTCACGCTCGAGCTCGAGCTCGAGTTGGTAGTTCAAATGTACCAAACTTGCATATGCTTAATTTAGAGGAAATCGAATTACCTAAAAGAAATTTATCGTATCATTTGCTAATTTAGAGGGCCGTTTGCCAATCATTTCATAAAATTTGATACCAAATTTGAGAATTCTTTTATGTGATCGGTCAATCAATTTTTCATGAACAATAATACTTAATTAAAATCAATATCTTTAAATCCGACTAATATATTAATTAATATATAGAATACCAAAGCTTCTAATTCACATGCTATATGATCATTTACATGATAAAGAACAAAATATATAAAAAATATAGCTCAAACAAATTTCTTAGATCTTACTCTCCATTTATTAGATTCATGGCGTAATTTAATCTTCTTCTTCTTGCCAAAAATCTTCCCATCCGAACCGACCGGAATAGTTGCTTGCAAATGCACTTCATGATGCTTACTCTTAATACCCCAAGTTTTATATTGAATTTTAGTTGACAAATCAACTTTTAATTCAGCTTTTCCACCCTTAGAAATTTCATCAACAATGGCTTGCCTTACCTTGGGAGTCAATTCGATATGGTTCATTTCATCAACGGTTTTATCCTTCCCTTGATTGAAACCAGGAATTGTCTTCTTTCCAATCGTATCTTGCCCAAAATATAATATCAACAGCAAATCATCATAGTAGGTACTGAAATTTTATTTGAATAACTAATCTCAAGATTATAACTGAAATTCTCATCTTGATGATCATCAATAGAGTTGGTGTTCGGATGGCAAAATCAATGATGGTAAATACTTAAAAAATTATTTTAAGTATAAAATATTATATATCAAAAATTAGATTCTAATAGAAACATTGATACTCACAATTAATTTCACATATAATTAATAAATATAATTAAATAAAATTTTAAAAATATTAAAAATTTAAATAAGTATATATATATATAAACTTTAAAAATTTAGAGTTAAGTAAATAGCAGATATTTGCCCTTTTTTTTTTTTTTTTTAAGCAGGAGATAAATATTGCATTTTATTTAAGTAATCACTTTGTATGGCTTACTTAACTAAGCTGGATAAGTGACAAAGTTCTTTTCAATTCTTATTTTGAAAAAATTGCTAAATTCATCTCAACTTTGCATTTTGGGTTAATTTGTATAAAAGTTGAAAATATACTAAAATTGTACAAGTGCCAAATTTTAAGTACTGAAAAGTGAAGACCGACTAAATTGTGAAGTATGCATACAATGTAAATTGTGAAGTACGCATACAGTGTAAATTGTGAAGCGAAAGAACACGTCGGCCCTAGCCTTATGCAGTATACGAGCCTAAGCCTTGTAGCTCTGTCCACTCCAGCATCCCAAAAAAACATTATTGTACGTCAGAATTCAGAATAATTAGAAGTTAAGCTGCCCCTCATCAGTTTCAAAAATGGCAATGTCTGTTAATAAATTATCGTATGTTCGCTATTTATATATACTTTGGGTGCTACACTAGCCATTGTTCAACTTCAATCCCGTCGGTTAGTCAAGTTGGTAAGTCTGAAACTGTAACCAAGTTTGAGTTCATTTGCTTTTTGTCCTACCTCTAACGCACATCACATGTTTGTCAAAATGCGTCTGAGATTATTAGACATTTACTCTTTCCTGTTGTGCATGATTTTAAGAGCAGCTAATCATCAAGAATTCTCAAAATGGCATAACGGAGGTGGGGTGTTCCACAGATCAGCTTGTATAAACGAAACAGCGCTTATAGAAATGGGTGCTGTAGTTCATTCCAAAGTTGTACTGGGTGCAAATGTTCACATTGGATCAGGAGCTGTTATAGGAGAGGGTGTTAGAGTTGGTCAATCCACAAGAATAGGGTGGGTGCACCATCTTTTTTATTACGTCCATTACCCCAAAAAAAAAAAAAAAAGTGCCACCTTTCAGCATTTTGCATGCATTAAGAAAATAATTAATTTGTAATTTGAGTAAATTACTTTGATAACATTATTATATCATTAATTATAAGAGTGAAAATTGGGTGACAATTTAATATGCAGGTATAATGTTTCACTAGGCAATTGCATTATAGGTGATTCATGTGTAATCCAAAATGGTGTGTGCTTTGGTAAGATTGTAAGACTTGGACTATATATTTGTTCTTTTCAATTCAAATAATCGAAAGCGGCAAAATGCTCAAAATTCTGTCTTGCTGTGCTCTATGCAATACAGGGTTTGGATTTTTCGTAGATGAGCAAGGAAGGATGGTGAAGAATCCTCAAGTTGGTGATAATTTATTTTTTGAGCCACATTTAATTCATTAAGATGCTATTTTTCTCTCTCTCACACGCATATCTCAAGGACCATTTACAGAGAGGGATAGATGATACTTTGTAATTGTAATGCACTGATTTCAAAGACCGGCAGTTTGGGAAGTTTCTTTGTTGAACTCCAAAATGCTGGCATATGGTTTGGAGATATTGCACCGTTGAAAATTAAAAATTTTCAACCCTGTCTGCGCCTTCCTATCAAATTCAAAATTGCTTCAAGTGGCAGATTTTTTCTTTTACCTTGTCCCATTTTTAGACACCGGTAAACCCACAGATGCACGCTTGTGTTTTCGAACTAGACTAAGATATCTCTGTATGTCTTCTATGCAGCTACTGAATGATAGGATAGGAAATCATGTAGAGATTGGGACAAATAAATGCATTGATAGAGAGGTTGGCATATCTTACTCCTACATTTTTTGTCATAAGTGCATGCCTAAGATTCAACTAGTTGTCACTTTGAGATAGTCTAAGTGGGGCACTAAGCATTTACCTTTTTCTGTTTTGCAGTTCGAGAGATACAGTTATTGGTGATTATACAAAGATGATCATACAAAGATAGACAATTTAGTCCAAGTGAGCTTTCTTTCATATGCATTCTTTGTTTAGTGGCAGATTTATTTTTTTGATATATGATTGCTTCTCTGCTTGGCTATGCAGATTGGTCATAATTGCATTATTGGAAAGAGTTGCTTTATATGCGGACAAGTTGGGACAGCAGGTTCTGTGACGTATGTCACTACTAAATCATGCTATTGTAGTCTTTATTTTTCTTTGGGATTCATAGATATAATGTGTTGTGGTTAAAGTGATTTACATTCGTTGATTATTGAAGCTTTTAGAGGTGATGCTTATTTGTGTTTCCCCACTTGTTTCTTCTTTATTAGGGTAGGAGATTATGTTAATTTTGGGGGAAGAGTAGCAATTTGTGATCATGTTTCTATTGCATCAAAGGTATTTAATTCGTTATTTGCTTACATTTAAGCGGATAGCAAAAAGAGGATCTATATAGTGGCCCCAACTTGTTGGTACTCGGGCTCATTGTTGTTGTTGTTGAATGAAACAAATCCTTCATTACCTGTAAGGTATGATTTGGTAGATTGCAGGTCCGGCTGGCTGCTAATAGTTGTGTCACCAAGGATATAAAAGAGCCAGGCGATTATGGTGGCTTTCCTGCTGTAAGATGCATTCTTATGCTCTTTCCATAATTTGATAGTAACAAAATCATCCATAAGTCACTTCCTGGGTTGCTTGGCAGATCCCAACAAATGAATGGCGGAGGCAAGTTGCTAGCCATATCCGGATTTCAAAAAAGGCGATTTCTTAATGATGAAGGCCTGTTACAAACATAAGGTTTTATAACTCATTTTGTGTTAATATGTTATCCGAGTAAGTTTTCCATCTCATCTGCCTTTAATAGCAACATTTGATGAATCCGACGATGGAAAAATTTCAACCTTTGTAAGAACTCTAGGTCTTCAAAAAAAGTATGGAATACAGGATGTTTTAGGATCCTGATGCGAGATTTCTGTTAAGTTTGCTCAAAATACAATTCTTTATCATGTAACAGCGAGTGATGTCAATGTCAGCTAATGTTCTTTGGTTTAGATATGTTTTCCTAAACATATAATACCATATTTTATTTGTATGCATGCACTTTGGTCTTTATCAGTTAGGGCGCCTCCCCATTTGAAATTTTAGGTCTCCCTGTCAGTCAACTCTTTTCTTTTACTTTTATACAACGTTTTACATTCATGGACTTCAATTACAATATGTTTATTCTGCACTAGTTGTCATTTCTCTAGGATCAGAAACATATATAATAAATAAAGATTTATATTACAAATGTCAGACGACACTTAGTTGACTTGAGTTTGTCGAACAGGATGCATCAGAATGTATCACACTAGAATAGGTAAACGCTAGTTGTTCAGGCAGTGGTAGACTGGTAGTCTCACTAGTCAGCATCGCGACGATGGTTGCCATGGCAGGTCGGTCATCCACGTCCTCTTGAACACATAACAGACCAATATGGACAGCTCTAATCACTTCATTTATGGAAAATGATTCTTTTAGAGCCGGATCCATGAATTCTACAGGTGTTCCTTTTCTCCAGTGTCTCCATGCCTGCAAAAGTTGATGTTCTTAGTTTAGACTATTTTTTACTTTATTTACCAGGAAAGAAATGCCACTTTAGTTTGTGTTCACTTACAATGTCTAGAAGACCTTGACCACATTCTGTTTTTGAGGCACTGTTCCTTTGGCTGCTAATGATCTCTAAAATTAGGACACCGAAACTGAAAACATCCGATTTAACAGAGAAGCTTCCGAACGTTACGTATTCTGGAGACATGTATCCACTACAAAATGCCAATTGAAATTAGTAAATCTTTTAATTCTAACGTAGTTTTGGAAGTTTTTTTTTTTTGACATTTAGAAGAATTAAGAATACTGGGATGTGTAACTTACTATGTTCCTACAATTCTCTTTGTACTTCCTTCAATTTGATCTACACCAAAAATTCTTGCCGTGCCAAAATCTGAAATTCTCGGATTCATATCGCCATCTAACAACACATTACTAGCTTTGAGATCG
>CATIWJ010292298.1:0-14198 GCA_949640765.1 Croton laevigatus
TAATTTATGAATGGTTCGGAGAGTTTAACAAATATATTAGGCACACCAATAGTTTAAGACATGTTAAAATATGTTAGGTAAAAGATGGTAAACTTAGAAAAAATTTTAGAACCATACCCCCTAATTCCTCTTCACTTGCCCGAATGGTCAATGGTGAGGTAAACAAAAAGAAGCTTTCAAACATAATTAGGAACTCGTATAACAAATGTTAGAAGCTCTGAAAATCTTTGCAAAGAATTATTGAACATATTTTACAAAGTTTCAAAATTTAGGAAATCCTACTCATTTGGTAAAAATATACTATTCAATGGGTCATCATTGTTATTCGAGTAGAATATGTCTTAAGTCCTAAATTATCAAGTATAAATGTCATTAAAGGAATTCACGAGTCATGAAAGACCGAATGTAAAACTCTTGGTTTTTATGAGTGTTGAGTTAGGGGCAAAATGGTTTTTTTGCACCTGTATATTTTGTTTTGATGTAAATTGGTATTTTGAATGTTTATATGGTATTTAGGACGATGAGACGGTCGTTTTGAATATAATATTGCATTTTTAGGTTTCGGGATATTTTTTTTTTAATTTTTGTATTTTTGGTGTTTTTATAAATTAAAATATTTTATTAACTTTTATTAATTAAAATTTGTAATTTATTCAAATTGGAGATTTAATTATGAATACATGTTAGTGTTGAATTAGAATTAGTGTCTAAATTGGTTTTGGATTAGAATTAGTATTTAAATAGGATTTAGCGTTAATTAATTAATTAAATTATTTATAGGGAAATTATATAATATTAAAAAGAATTTTTGTCTATAAATACTTGAGGAATTAGTCTCTAGAATGTTTTAGAGGATTAAAATTTCGGGGTGTTTTATTTTTAGACAAAAATTTCGTAGGCTATCGTTTTGGGAGTCTCAGCATGCAGAAACTATCGTTTGGCGAGATGGAGCGTCGTCTAGAGAGCGGTCACGCCTGTCCATCATTTCGCATTGCATGGCTCATAATGTCGTTTGTTATGCTTTCCAGCAACTTGAGTTCAAGTTTTTTAAGGTTTTTTTCAGTTTTTTTGCATTGTTTTGATTCTCATTTAGTTAGAACATGTTATGGTCATATTAGGTTGATTGTTTTTCTAATTATTTGATTTAATTTAAATTTAAATTTAATTAATTGGAGTTTTCATTGGGAAATTGATATTTTGAATTTTATGTTAAAATTAAGGGTTCCGATTGCTTTCAATCAAGTTAGGGTTTTTAAAGGGATTAGGGTTTTTAAAGTTACAGAGGAAATGAATACATGCTTAACTGCTATAGTGATGGAAGAGGATATCAAAAGAACGGCCTTCTCCATAAGTCCCTCAAAAGCACCGGTAGATAATGAGATTACTAATTGTTTCATTCAGAGTTATCGGTCTATTATAAAAGCAGATGTTGTGGAAGCTGTCCAAAGTTTTTCCCTTTCTACAAATATGCTCCGAAGTATGAATCATACTATAATATATTTAGTACCGAAAGTTTCTGAGGTGGTTACTGAAAGACTTTAGACCAATTAGTTTTTGCAACATATTTATAAAATCATCTCTAAGATATTAACAGAGAGGCTTCAAAAGGTAATAGGAGAAATTATTTTAGGAACCCAAAATGGATTCATTAAAGGAAGACTCATCTCCGCTAATATTTTAATTGCTCACGAGATCACTCATTATCTTTTAAATAAAAGGGGAGGTAAAAATCATAGCTTTGCAATGAAGCTTGACGTCAGTAAAGCATATGAGTGTATTCAATGGGATTTTCTAAAGGCAATGATGATAGGACTGGGATTCAACAACAAATGGATTGATTGGATTATGACTTGTGTATCTTTTGTAACTTAGTTGATAAAGATTAATGGAGAAAGGCATAGTTTTCTCAAGCCGTCGCATGGAATTTGACAAGGGAATCCAATCTCACCTTTTCTTTTTCTTATCTGTATTGAGGGGCTCTCCTATTTAATCAATAAAGCTATGTCTGAATGATAATTACCTGGCATCTGATTGAACAAGTATTGCCCTACAATCTCTTACCTAATATTTGCGGATGATTCAATTTTCTTTGGCAAGGCAAGAATTAAGAAAAATGGCAAATCTGAGGAAAATACTTGAGATTTATAGTAAGAATAGTGGGCAAACAATTAATCTAGACAAATCAAGCATTATTTTCTGTTAGAACACTACAATTGATTCAAGAAGATTACTTGCCAACCACATAGGAATAGAAACAGTGGATGTCTTAGATAAATATTTGGGTTTACCATCGGTCAATAAAAGATAAAAAAGGGAGACTTTCCAACAAATCAAAGATTAAATTAGGTTTAGGCTTCATGGTTGGAAAAAGAAGTTTCTCTCCCATGTAGGGAGAAGAGTCCTTATAAAATCTATCATTGCAGCGATTTCTATGTTTGCCTTTTCATGTTTTAGAGTCCCAATAGCTTTGATGGAGGAAATTAATTCTATGATTCGTCAATTCTAATAAGTCAAAAAGAACATGAAAATAAGATCTGTTGGCTTGCTTGGAAGAGAATGTGTGTAAGCAAAAGTGAAGGTGGCTTGGGCTACAGAGACTTTGAAGCTATGAATATGGCCTTCTTAGCTAAAGAAGGGTGGCAAATTTTAAAAGATCCCAATTCACTTTTAGCACGGTTTCTTAAAAGGAAACACTTTCCAAATTATGATTTTTTATCAGCAAAAGCTGGAGGCAATGCTTCATAGGGTTTGTATAATATGGGGAAGGAAGATGCTCGAGGGTAATCTGCGATGGAAAGTTAGAAATGGCAGGTACATTGTTTGTTTTTCTGACCCCTGCACTGAATAATAATATTGGCGTTGCAGAGCCTATGCCGAACCGTGATGGAAACATTTTCTGTGTTTCTTAACTCATTGATTGGGAGAGAAAGTAATGGAATAGGAATGTTGTTGAAAGGAATTTTTGTGCAAATCATTATCAAGCTATACTTAGTTTGCCATTGGCAAAATGAAGGGTTGTGATGAGTTGTTTTTTATTCATTCTAAGAATAGGTTGTACTCCGTTAAATCAGGTTATAAAGTTGTAGTTCATGTGTTTCATGGTAGAGATGCCAGTCAGTTTAATGTTGTTCTTCCTTGGAAGTTGTTGTGGGGTCTAAAAATACCAAGGAAATGGCAAGTGTTCCTTTGGCGTCTAATTCAAAGGGGTCTGTCCGTAGTAGAAAATTTTATTGAAAGGTTACCTAACAACTCTAGTTCATGCGTTTTCTGTGGTGAAATAGAAAATGAAACTCACATCTTCTTTAAGTGTGCTTTTACAAAAGTAGTGTGGTTTTCTTCCTCGTTTGGTATTTTAATTGACAAGTTCCAAGAAAACTTAGTTGCTGACTCTTGCTGAGATATTTTGAAGTCAGTAAACCCCAACGAGTAAGGAATAGCAAAACATATCCATGACAGTCTCAGTTTTTTATGGGAAATTTGGAAGCATCGAAATGTTATTATCTTTAAAGGGAAGAAGTAGAGTTGTCAAGAAGTAGTACAAGCTATTATTAAATATATACAGGAATTTATAGAGGTTGAGCATGGCCATGAGAGTTTAAAACTTGAGTGCCATGAGACATGATTCCTCTGGCTAGGGGGGAGCTAAAAATTAATGTTGATACTGCTACTAATGCTATACAAAACCTCAGGCCTTTGGTATTATAGTAAGAGACAACCAGGGTAAGATTAAGAGGTGGAGAGTACAACACATTTCATTTATTCTAAATCCATTGTTGCTGGAGGCTATGGCAATCCGAAAGGCAATGGAACTAATAAAGGAGAAGCAATAAAGATGTTGTGTTGTTAAGACAGATTCTAAAATGGTAACAGTAGTCATTTATAGAAAACAGGAAATTCAACACAAAGCCATGGATGTTATTATGGACATAAGATGCTTATTGAGCCAAATTTCAAATGTATCTTGTCCATTTATTTCTAGAGTTTGTAATATTCCTGTTCATAAATTAGCAAGAGTTGTGTTAAATTTAAGTTTTATTCAAAATTTAAATGCTCAGGAACTATTTCTACAACATACCTTTTTTTTTTTTTAACAAAGATAATAAATTTTCATTAATAATTGATTATTAATGGAAATCCATTATCTCTGTTTCAAAAAAAAAAAAAAAAGAATATGGAAAAGGTAAAATCACAAGCAACCAAATTCTGGGTCTAAAATACTGAAAACCAAGAGTTTCATGGACAACATACGATTTGGGCTTCAGAGAAAATCTTTGCCATCAATGTCAATAATACCACCATAAAATAAAAAACAAGAAAAAAATCCACACCAAAATCAAGCTGTACATGAATTTAAAAAAAAAAAACTGTGCAGTTCAGCAGCCAGATAACAACCTAAATTCTTCTCTCCTTTTTTCCCCTTTCTCCATGAATAAATACCTATATATGTTTCTTATTTTTGTTTCTGTTTCATCAATCAATGTGTCTTAGCGGATCCGGTCAAAACCAGACACAGGAATCGCAAAATAGAAGGTAAATGTGCGCTTTATGACCTCACATATTAACGTACATCTTTGTTGCTCCATAAAAAATAGCCAGTTGTGCTTAGCAGCATGAACTGGCTGGTTCCCGCTTGAATTTGAATCTTAAGTGCCTTGTTGAACAAATTGAGAATGAGACTCTGATGGAGCAGATGGAGCAGCCGGATCCTCTGGGTTAGGCAATGGATTGGCTGTCATACTAATTTGGTTAGAGGCTGCTTCCTCGACTGTCATCTTTTGAAATGAATTTTGCAGGACTGAATCTGCTGAAAGCCTACTGGAACTAGGAATCCATTTCATCCAATCGTTACGCCTTCTTACTTTGTCTTCCTGAATTATGATTTCAATATTAAAGTTGCAAATCAAACTATAGAAACAGTAGCTAATGCACGTCAATGCTTAACCACAACTTAAAAGAAATACAAAGACAAATAAAGCACTTGTAACTGAAGCAAAACTGGAAAATCCCATAAACTGGATTGAAATCAGGCATAACACAGACAGAAACCAACTAATTTGATTTCATGATTAATCTTGTAAGAAAAGAGAATGTACCTGTACATCTACTTCTAGAACGGTTGAATTCCTTAAGGAAGCCAAGATTAACTGGATGTCCTTGGTCATATTCTTAACCTGAAAAAACAGAACCATAAAAGAATTTGGTTTGCAAACATAACTATTACAAATATTAAGAAAGCATATATAATTCTGAGTCATAGCTACAAAGGAATTTTTTTTTTTTTTTGAAAAAGAAAAGGAAAGGGAAATAATAATCAAGTGCACACTCACTTAGTCATTTAGTTAAAATATAGAGATTCAGTTCGACAATGATACCAAATAAACCATCCAAACCCCAACCTCCCCTTTCAGGGTATAGCTATAGGTCACCAGTCCAAGACAACATTCAGCAATCATAATTGTAGGCTCTGATAAATGTAGGCATCTCCTTGCATTGTGCAAGGAAAATATTTCCGCAGTTTTTAAAATTTACAAGTCATTTATGCAGCATTTCTGCTACCATCCAATACCCGCTTACGTGAGGTGGATGTTCAAACAGCATATTGACTTAAGTAACATACAACTTGAAGCACAGAACATGAAGAAATTTCATTTATGGCAAACATAATACAACAAAAACAAATTATTTGAAATTTATCCATAATGCTATGAATTATAAGTACTTTCCTAATAATACCATACAATAAAGAGCAACTTAGTTGCATCAAATATTTCATTATTTATTTAGGGTGGAAAATGGAGTGAAGTGCAAAATTAAGTCCATGAAATGTACAACCAGTAGATCATGCATGGATCAATCATTCTATATGGTATAATTAACTAAACAAAATAGAAACAACGACTAGAAAAAAAAAAAAGAAAAAAAGATGGGAGCGTTTTCCTGAAATCACATACAAAACAAAACAAATGCTAAAACAAAACATCTATAGAGTATAAATACAATCCAAAATTCATGAATAGGATTTACCAGATGACAAAAGAGAGTAAAAAATAAAATAAAGTGGTAAATAGAATAAAAATAGACTCCAACCAACCCTGTCATCCCCGCTTCCACATGCATCCACCACAATAATGCCACCATTCACCTGTCTCCACAAGTCCATCTTATTTCTGCCTCCCCTATATCATAAAAATTATTTGGACCCATACTAAAAATTTTAAGGTTCACGGATACAGTGCCACTCTTCCACATAAGGAATTATAGGAAAAAAAAAAGCTCAGGTTTGAAAATACCCTTCATGTTTCATGAAATCAACCTATTTTAAACCCTCTGCATTATCGAATCCACAACAACCAATGCACCCAAACTCCTCACCTTAAACTGGTAAATGAGCAAAACCATGCTTCACCAATGTTAATGACAAAGAAGAGGGATACTTCAAGAAATTTGAGATAAATAAATAGATGGTCACTGGGAAAGAACTGATGATTTATAAAAGGAAATAATTAACTACCCCGAATAATACATTGTCCTAAGCTTATATGGCTTGCTCACTCTCAATAACAAAATCATGTAAGAAATTTGATATAAATAAATAGATGGTCACTGGGAAAGAAGTGATGAGTTATAAAAGGAAATAATTAACTACCCCGAATAATACATTGTCCTAAGCTTATTGGCTTGCCCAATCTCAATAACAAAATCATGTACTGTACATCCCACATGCTGCTCCAGGATTTTGACAGTCACTTGAACTTCATAAGTGCATTAAACAAAATAAAACCAGGCAAACTCATTGATTACCAAACAAGCCAAAACTTCTAGAATTATGATTAACTTGTGTGAATTACTCAACTACAAAAAGAGACACCCAACCCAACTCATTTGAAAGTTAAGTTGAGGCAAGGTCAACTATAAGAATGGGGCCAGCCTAATAAAGAAAATAAATATCATGGACTTATAATTCACGGTCAAATAATTGTTTCACTTAAACTTGCAAGAAGATTACAAAGAATAAATCATATTTAAGTTGCATATGAGATGAACTCTGAAGCAAAAGAAGCAACAGAGAAATAAAAAACCTAAATATAAATCAAGAACACAGAGAACAACTAATTGGCAACTAGACACGTAATTGTACATATATCTGCAAAATCTGGAAAACTGAATTGAGTTTTAAGAATATATAAAGGCCCTGACTGAAAGGTAGAACAAAAAGACAGTCTACTCCAGTTGAATTGCTAAAACAATTTTGAAGTTTGTTGAGTTTAAAGGAAACATACCAACTTTCTATGGACTTTGCAAAAATCACCCTATCATATTTTCTTTTGTTTCCATAAAATGTCAACTTTATTTTTGACAACCTATTCTCAATCAATTGCTAAAAACATATTGTAAACAAACTCTTTTTTAATATATTGTCATGAAAATTTTTTAACCTTTCTTGCTAATAAAATCAAGTTTTCAACTTATTTTCATAGGTGCAAAACCTTTTTGGTAAATTTATGAAAGAATGTGCCTAGTTTTAAAGACACAATTATACGTCCAACAGCATAGGAAAAACAACAAAAACATGAGTCGGCAATTTTAGCCCCAAGATCATAATCCTCAAGTTCATCCATGAGTTTCACTTACCCGATTAAAGCCAGCTATTAAATTAATTGATACCCAGCCCTGATCATCCATGTTTGACTTTAGAAATTCATCTTTAATTAAATTAGCATCACTGCATCAAGAAAACAACAGTTGTAGTAGGAACTAGGAAGTCAACATTTAAACAAACTAAATAGAAGATAACGAAAAACTTAATCAAATTAATAATCATGACATGGAGTCAAGAATGTAAAGTTACCTGAAATAATATTCAATCTGATAGACCAACATGGAAGGCAAAGGAGGTTCCGGAGAAGCAATAATTAGTGCAGGTGCAGGTGCTGGTGCATGTGCCATGAATGGCATCACCCCCCTATAGGGCTCCAATGGCAAAGGTGGCATATACAGCATATCTATACAGAGCAAGGAATTAATTCCCAATCCACATAAAAGGTATTTTTGTCCATCAAACAAAACATTGTATTGATAAATGGAGAACGCCACTACCAGCAGCATAGTGGTTGCAAGAAAAAGATATCAAAAGCAAAAGGCAACAAAAAAAAAAAAAAACACGGTACAACTAATCTATTTCCCATTTTGCCAAAAAAAAAAAAAAAGGCAATAAATCAAACCAATACAGATAGACTTTGACTAGTTGAAAAAGGTTATCTTTCAACTTTAAGAACTAAAGATATTACTTCCATGTCAAAGTAATAGACAAGGAGTGAGGGAATGAGGGAGGAGATTACCAGGAGCAGGATAAATGGGATTTGGAAATGGTCCCACAGGCTGGGGTGGTGAAACAAATGCGTTAGTATTCACTGGTGGAGGCCTAACAAAGGCCCTTGGAGATCTTTGTTGTTGTACAGGAGCATCTCTAACATGCCCATGATGTCCTCGATCCTGATCGCGCCTGCCCCCAAAACTGTTATGGTAGTTACCATCACCACGTGAACCAAAGTTGCCTCTCCGAGGGGAAGGTCTGTGATTATCATTCACCACTGGAGGTGGAGTCACAAACCCCCCCACTGGTCTAGGTTCCCAATTATTGTTGCCCCTATATGAAGGATCTCTTGGAGAGAGATCTAGCATTGGTGGTACTGTATTACCATAACCATTAGCAGGCCTTCTATAAACAGGCAAAGTAGGTTGCGGTGGTGGCGTTGGCGGCGGAGATGGATGGGTGAAATTGCTTTGGGAATGAGAATGCCCAGCTCCAGAGCTAATACTTCCACCGCCACCATGCTTCATAGACCTTTGTCGAGTGGGAATTGAATGATTTGAACTAGTGTTAGATTTTGCATTAGTAGATGTTTGCTTATGAGTTGTTACAGGTACCTGCAATGAAACATCACATACAAAGTTCATTTAATCACAATACACAGAAAAAAATACAAGTGGAGGCAGACAGACTCCCAATCCCAGTATCCCACATATAGCCTCAGAGGCAAATGGTAATATAAGAGTCCTACAGTACTAAATGGTTTGCCAGCCAACTGATTGACAATTTTTTGTGCTGGAAGACTTTGGAATCCAATTTAGCCTGCAAATCACCAGTATGCCAAAAATTGTATGGACAAGAGCAAATCCTAGGATATTTACAGCCTGGTTTCAACCCATTGGTTTTTGGGCAGAAATAAAACCTACAATAGCAACTATCTGAATTTACAATAAAAAAACAATGCAATTTAGAAAGTACAATTTTTTCTATGCGTTGATTTTCTCGGTAATCAAACAGAAATCATACAAAAACAAAAATAGGGAATACCAAAAAAAAGAAAAAAAAAACCTGAGTAATGGAAATAGATCCATCAGGAGAAGAATCAGCTGCTGACGGTGTTGATTTATTAGAAGGTTTGGCGGATTCAGATAAAGCAGGCCAAGAAACTGCTCCCATAACCGCCGGAGCAGCAAGGGATGCAGCTATATCAGTTCCATTAGAGGTCTTCCAAGCCAATTTCTTTGGCTTTTCCAAACTGATACTATCAAAACTATCAGAATTCTCTTTTGTTTTTACCGGAGCGCAATCAGAAAAAGTAGATTGCTGCTCGTTCGGTGTGAGAACTGGCGTCGGCGGTGATTCTGAGTCACCTCTAACCACTTGCGCCCACGCAGGGTGTAGCTTTTGCGGACTACCGCCTCCGGCACGGGGACTTTGAGATGAATCACAAATCATCGCCATAATTAGGTTTGCAAAGAACAAAAATAGTCTGAGATGATCAGTAATGCAAAATAACAAATTTTCAATGATTTAATCAAAGAAAATTGTCAATTAATCAACCAAAATAGAGAAGAAGAAGTGAAAAGGACAAAAAGAAAGACATTAGGTGTATAATTAGAGGAATGTATGAAAGGGGAAATGAGGAAGAAGATCTGCAAAACTGAAATTTACGAATGAGGATCAGCGCCGTCACAGTCCCCACTGTATGCCTCTTCTTCCGCCTCTCACTTTCTTATATTGTGGGTTATTTATTTATTTTTATTTTTATTTTTATTTTTTCCTTTTCTGAGAGTCCTTGGGAATTAGGAAGCCACTGGGATTCATTAGAGCATATACAACCCACAACAAATGTGGGCAATAACATACTTGACCCGGAACAATTTTCAGTTACGATTTTTTGACCTTTAATTACGTAATGGTATCTTTTAGTTTTTAAATAATTAAAAAAAAAAAAAAAGAACACACACCTTCCGTCTATACTAATGGCTGGCGTGTGACCTGATTTTTTCACTAATAATACGGTGTCATTTTAATGCTAAACGATATAGTTTTGGTCAAGAGTTAAACTGAAAATTGTCGTAATTTAATTTATATTATTTTAAAAAAAATTAGGGACTAAACTAAATTTTTCTTCATCTTTTTCGTTGGGCAGCCGACTTGCCTTCTTTTTTTTTTTCGTTTGGTGGCCTTTGTTCTAGAACTAATTTCACGTTTCGGCTTCAGTTTTATACTTCCATTTTGTGTTTTCTACTTTATTTTTGGTAATTTTAATTACATACGATAATATATAAACAATTTAAAATATAACAATCATCCTAGATGAGATATTGTTGAATACTTGCATAGGAGAGTTTTTACAAATTTTTTTTGAAAGAGAGTTTTTACAAATTTTAGGCGTGTGTTTTTAAGAGTATTTCCAATATAACAATAAATTATTTTCATTTGATGTACACATTAAAAAAATGGAAATTATTTATAAAAAAAAAAAATCTCCAATACTATGGTCTATCTGACCGTTTAACTGAAGTTTTGATATATAGTGTCTAGTAAGTCTTCTATTTTTGGAGCGCATGCTAGATATTGTCCACGTTAAAATTATTGCGTGATTGATTATCCATTAAATTGTGGACTCTAGAAAAATAAGCAAATGAAAAATGTTGCATTGGAGACAGTTTTTCAAAAGTTAAACTCTAAAAATAAATGGTTAGCCACATAACCGCTCACACCTTCTATTTCAATCGACACATCAGATGCAATTCACATTACGATTAGAAATGCTCTAAACAATGGTCTACATAAGATCTAACATGCTTTAAACAATGGTCTACATAAGATCTAACATTTTTGATTTATGATGCCATGTCAACTCCAGTCTATGATAGTGTTGGAGCACACCCAAATGTGTAGTAATCAGTTTTCAATGACACCTAAGCAAAATGGAAGGTTTTAGGAAAAACTCTATAACCCAAGTGTCTATTTACACTGTCATGCTCATGTGTTTTAAAACAAAATAGACAATGTCTATAAACTTTTATTTTTTGAGGTCTTACTACACCATGTGAATTAATTGGCTCAGTTTTTTTTTATTTATCATTTCTTTATATATATATATATATATATATTTATTTATTTATTTATTGGTTAGTTTAATTACATCACCACTGAAGTTTTAAAATTTTACAATTGGAGAATTTTTTTTATAATATTTATCACTTAAATGTAAGAAAATTCACTTTCTGTTTGAGCATGCAGCGTAAGCTAAGCTAAAATTTATAATAGAGAATGATATATTCTAACAAGCATTTTATAAATAAAATATTATCTATTTTTTCTAAGTTAGGTTAATTTGAAGAATATTTTTTATTCATATTTTTTATATTTTGCTAACGTATCATGAGAAGAGCTTTCTAAATTAATTTTATATTTTTAATTTCATTTAAAAAAAACTTTTTTTTTATGTTAAATGTAACTAATGGAGGGAGTAAAATTAGAGAAATGTGGCCCCACGCATTTAAAACTAACATGGATGGCAAGTAATGGTAGGGATATCGGCATCATTACACCCAACTTGTAGACCAATTAAAATCCCTTATGCTCTGGCTTTGGTTAAAATAAAAAAAAAAACCATTATGCTTGGAATTTAGATTTTGACTTCGTCTGAATATGGTGACAGTAAATTTTAAAAGTTTTACTTCAAGGTGGATATATATTTATTGTAAATATTTTAATTATGTGAACAAATATATTAATTCAACATTATTTTCTCCATTCAAAAAATTCAACATTATTTTCTAATAAAAGTCTGCATTTAAATTTGTTTAGCATTTATATTTTCTAGTATGTTATTTTATACTTTGACCATATATTTTAATTTTTCAATAAATATGATTTTTATTTTTAAATAATATAATTTAAAAGTAAATAAAAAATCGAATACTCTTTTACCTCTAGATACTCATGGAAATTTAATCTTTATTTAATATAAGAAGCAAACTTTTTTGGATATAAATCTTACACCATTTGATCTAGCCATCCACATCCCAAGCATAAATTACAAATTACAATTATGAATATGTTCGCAACAACTTGAAGTAACTTTTTAATCAGTTAAAATGTTAAAAGTTATTTTTTTAATGTTCAGTATAATTATTTTTAAAGTAACATTTGATTGTTTAATGAGTCTTTTATCAAAAGTTAATCATTTTTATTTTTAGCGTTTTTTAAACAGCTACTACAAATTGTTAATAACCATTTAAACAATTAAAAGATGTTCAATGTTTAGCGGAACACATATATATATATAAATAAGTAATAGTAATATTTTAAATTTTGACTCCCAATTTTTATACATTATTATTTTTATTTTTTTGTTTTGAAGGCCCAATTTTTCTAGCTTCAATATATCCAATGGGGAAACACAAAATATGGAAAGCATTCTTTTCCAGGGAAAATATAGAGGGACAACTTTGCCAAAGACTAAAAATAGAGAGAATATTAGCTCGAACGTTTGGCTGCTATTCATTAATTGGTGAAAAAGATTACTCCTAAAAAGTTTTAAGCAGGTTTTGACCTTTTTTTTTTTTTTTGGGAAATGGGCACACTGTCTTTGCATGCCTAATTGATTGTTGTGCGGACTAGAATTTGTGGGAGGGGCACAAAATTTGTGTGTATTTTATTTTCTACAAAGAATAAATAAATAGTTTTTTTTTTTTTTTACCAGTAATAAATAAATAGTTCATTGTGACGTTATAACAGAGGAACAGAAACACTTTTATTTGGGCTGAATCCAAGCCTACTTATCCAATTGCTATTGCATTTGGACTATCAATCACATGGGCCAAGGGGCTGAGTTGGAACCGAAGCTTGGGTTTAAGTGATGAACTTGTACCCCATAAGACAGAGTGAGTACTTCGCCTCCCGCCCTCCCCCAAGTCATCTTCATTGTTAAAAACCAACCCTATCTCAGCTATGGTTCCTTCTAAAACAGACCCAGAACCAAAAACCGTATTGAAAAAGATCAATAGTTTTGGACCCATTCCAAAACCAAATTGGGAATGGGATCGGAATCGTAACCAAGAAAAGAACCAAACCGAATATAATATTTGTAACCAATATCTCCAAAACTACGTAATTTTTCACCTCCTCAAACTCTTACTGTTTTTATGTCTCACAATTTGTTGCAAAAATAATAGTTGTTATCCATTTCCAAAAAGTTTTGTATTACATCCGTTTTCAAAAGATTGAAACTTGTATTTGAAGGGTAGTTTTTAAAATGTTGAGACTCTTAGTATATTTGTGTGTATTTGGACAATTTTGAGTCTTGTCTTTTAGTGAGAGAGATTTGGATTTTAGTGCATATGAGGGTCCATTTTTTATATTGATTTGATGTGAGCTAGTGGTGAAAAATATGTGAGATTCACTTTTTAAGGGAGGTGTATTCAATCAAGACTTTTAATGACTTTCAATGACTTTGAAAGTAAGGTAGTATTCAATCATGACTTTTAAATATTTTTAAAAAGTCATTCAAAGTCTGTAAGTATTCAATTACGACTTTTAAATACTTTTAAAAAGTCATTCAAAGTCTGTAGGTGTTCAAAAAGTCATTGACTTTTACAGACAATGACTTTTAATGATTTTTTAGCTAAAAATACATATAGAAGAGTGAACAAATTCTCTCATCTTTTTACACAATACTTTTATAGACTTTCATAGACTTTTACACAATCAATCTCCGACCGACGATCGAACTACCAAAATTGCTTCTACTCAATCGAATTAGTAATTCCACATTTCTTCCTCTCAAACGGTGCTACTACTACCTAGTACCAACCCATGCCGCTGATAAAGAGATATTATTAATGAAAAGATATTTTTAAATTATTATTTT
>CATIWJ010292465.1:0-11031 GCA_949640765.1 Croton laevigatus
TAGATTTGTGATAGCTATTGATCTTTCCAAGAACAAGCTATCTGGACAGATTCCTGCAGAGTTAACAAGTCTAAAAATGTTGAGATATTTGAATTTGTCTCATAATATGTTGTTTGGAAAAATTCCAGCAAATATAGGTGCTATGCAAACACTGGAGGCGGTGGATTTCTCTCAAAATGAACTGTTTGGTGAAATAGCCCAAAGTATGTCAAAATTGGCATTTTTGAGTCTTTTGAACTTATCCTTCAACAATTTGAGCGAAGGGATTCCTTTAAGCACTCAAATACAAGGCTTTGCTCCGTCGAGTTTTATGGACAATGAAGAATTATGTGGACTACCATTGTTTAAGAATTGCAGTGGAGATGTCGAAACACAAAGCACCCACACTGAAAGATGTAATGATGGTGATGACCATGAAATCAAATGGTTCTATGTGAGCATACCACTTGGATTCGTGGTGGGTTTTTTGGGCTACATTTGGTCCTCTGGTTTTGAACAGGCAATGGAGGGGCTTATATTTTCATTTCTTAAAAAATATGTAGGACAAAATTTGGATTTGGTGGCATTTTATGTGAATCTGATCAGTATGGTTTCCATAAGCTTTTTTAGTGTGTATCACTTTCTGTATTTTGTATAGTCATGCTATAGAATTAATGCTTTTCTTCTATCTCATGATAGTGCAACCAAATCTTCTTTTTCTTTTTTTCCTGTAATACATAATTGAGATTAAATTTCTGACGTAGCGGAAGCTACAAGAACTTGATTAATATATTACTAGACATTGAATCGCGCATGAATACTGGCTAGTAATCTTGTAATCCCTATTGAATTGCACACAATTACCAGGAAATAGGCATCCAATTCATGAAATTGGGAAAATAGGAAATATATTCAAAATTCATCAAAAACTGCGTCTAATATCCCAAAGTTACATATAAATAGGAAAATAAAAAAACCCTAACCGAAATAACAAGGAAAATAGTAAAATCCCAAAATTTCCATAACGGTAAAAACTGAAAAACGCAATTTTCAAGGCCTAAACAATGGAATTTGGCCGAAAAGCTACGGACATCATAGCAAAAGCAGTGAGTATTACTTGTTGGCCCGTTTCCAATGAAAATAGACCCAAGAATCACCAAAATCCAACTTCGCCAACTTCTGCCGCAAAATTGGCCGTAAAACTGCAGAACGGGCCTATTTGCCAAAATGGGCCCTGCGGTCCAATTTTTTTAGGAAGTCCAACTCCGTCTCTAATGCCGCATCATTCCTGCCAGGGTAGGAAAAATTCGACCTCGAATTCGTAGCAGCTTCATCATTAGAAGAGTCTCCATTGAAAGGAATTAGATGCTTGATATTGAACACATCTGCTGTACGAATATGGCTAGGCAGATTGAGACGATAAGCATTGGGGTTGATCTTCTCCACGATCTCAACTGGACCAATCTTCTTTGCGGACAGCTTGTTGTACTTCCCAGCTAGAAAGCGGTCTTTAGTTAATATTGCCCACAAAAAATCACCCGCTTCAAACTCCAAATGCTTGCGCTTCAGATCTGCAATCTGCTTATATTTAGAGTTAGCAAAACACAGGTTCTCAAAAATAGCCCTGTGAACTTTTTGCAAACCTGTTGCAAATTCATCAGCCTTCCCATGGATCTGTGTCTTGCTTGGCAGCACCATCAAGTCAAGAGGACCCTGCGGTTGGACAGAATACACAACCTGGAATGGACTGAAACCAGTGCTCTTGTTAACAGCATGGTTATGAGTAAATTCTGCCTAGCATAACTTTTATTCCCAGCTCTTCACATGATCACCCACTAAACATCGAAGCAGATTTCCCAATGACCTATTCACTACCTCTGTCTGCCCATCAGTCTGAAGATGATAGGCACTACTAAAGTTCAGCTGGGTGTTCACCATCTTTCACAAACTGTGCCAAAAATGGCTAAGAAACCTGGTATCTCTGTCTGAAACTATGGATGCTGGTAACCCATGGAGACGATACACATCTCGAAAAAATATCTTTGCCATGTTAACTGCATCCGTGGTTTTCTTACAAGGAATGAAGTGTACCATCTTGGAAAAACGATCAACAACAACAAAAATAGAATCATTACCTCTCTGTGTATGAGGTAATCCTAAGACAAAATACATGCTGATGTCGACCCAAGGTTGGGTTGGGACTGGTAAGGGCATGTACAATCCCGCATTTGTGGCTGTCCCCTTGGAAACTTGACAAATTTTACAGCTCCACACATATTTCTCTACTTCCCTGCGAATAGTAGGCCATAAATAGGAATCTTGAACCAACTGCAAGGTTCTATCTCTCCCAACATGCCCTTCTCCGTGCAATTCCTTAATTATTTACAAACAAAGGCTGCAGTTTGGGGTACATAACTGATTGCCCTTAAACAGGAGACCCTCATGCCATAAGAAATCTGTCATTTTGCCAACCTGCACATCACGCAAGACTACAGAAAAGTAAGGATCAGTATCAAACAAATCACGAAAAGATTCAAGACCAGGCACCTCTACCCTCATGTTGACCAATAAACAACTCCTTCGGCTCAAGGCATCAGCTACCCTATTTGTAATTCCACATTTATGCTTGACCACATAAGTAAATCTCTCCAAATAAGCCACCCATCTTGCATGGCGAGGGGACTGTCACGTCCCTAACTCTGCAAAATTAGAAATACAATGAAATTAGTAAATAATTGAAGTAATTAATTTTTGGAGAAGTGAATTTAAATATTAGAAATTAGCTAATAAATAAAATATATGTTAAAAACTGTAATTAAGATTTGTCGAGAATTCGACAATAAAACATAATCTGATCAATAAATTAAAAGTTAAGATAGTCGTAAATTTTAAAATTGAGATGCAACCGAAAATTAAACGTATAAACATAATTTAAAATATAAGCGAGACAAAAATCAAAATACAACTAAGGGATAAGATTGAGAATAAGAGTTAATTTGAAGGATTGAGGTGTAATAATACTAGTAGATATTTTGAATGATAATAATAATAATAATAATGATTTGATATAGATACAGATGTAAGGAGGAAAAAAGAAACAAATGATAGTAATAAGGATAGTGATAAAAATGGAGGCACATGTAATATTTAGAAGAGAAAAAGAATAAAAGTAGTATTGTTAACAATAATAAAATAATAATAATAGTAATGAAAACAATAGAAAGATGAAGAATTCAGTAGAGAAAATGGTAAGAATAAAATAAATAAATGTGTACATATATACACTTATGGAGAGAGCAAATAAATATTAAATTGGTAGGGTTGCAGAAAATCGTCATAAAAGTATTGTTAATAATAATAATAATAATAATAACAATGATAAGAAGCAGCAGAAATTTGTAGAGGAACCTAGAAGTGGGACAAGTGGAATTTTGAGAAGGGAGAGCGTGGGGATCAAGGATTGTTTAGGCATATAAATATGCATGCATAAAGGAGGGGAAAAGGGGGATGCCGATAAAGAGAAGGACTGAACATGAATTGAAGATTTAAAGAGTGGGGAATAGAACTAGAAATTAGAATTCAAATTACATACACAATTAATAGGAAACATTGAAGAAGTTTATTAAAATAAGGAATTAATCGGAATTGTGAATATTGCTAGAATAGACACTAATGAAAATTAGTCCAAGACAACGATATGTAAGAAAAGGACAGACGAAGTGACAAATTCAGGTTTGGTACTCTACTTTTATTTAATTATATTTGAAAAATGCTGTGAATATTGAAATGCCTTGTTGTTATGCTGTGTTGCTATTGTTTGAAATATTATTATGTGTTAGATGAAATGGAATGTGAGTTTATTTAAATAAAAATAAAGTACCCACTAAGTGAAATGCTTAGCAAGTTTAGTGTATCCTAAACTTGTAGGTAACAGAAGGACGCCAAGAAATCTAGATTAGTCAAGTAAATTTCAAGCTCACAGAAACATTAGACTGGCATGTACTGAAGAACGAAGGCAGAAAGCTAGGAGACCAACGGACCAAGAAAATGAAAATTTTATATATAACATTGTAATTAGTGTAAATTTTATTTTAATCAATTGTAATAATGCTTTGTATACTATGTTGCATTAGTTGTGTGATACACTTAGCTCATCTAAAAAATAGTCGGGTTAAGGGGTGTTACAGGGACACTTTATCCTACTGTGTTAAATGTCTCAAGGTGTCATGATTTGTATATAGCACAAATTCTCTGTGAAACAAGTAATGGCGCCAATGTCTAACGGCCTGCACCACCACATAAAAATCAATGTCATGAGTGATGGAATTAAGTTTGGAACCAGACAACTTCTCACTAAAGAAGGATACGGGTCTGCCATTTTGACTCAAACACAGCTCCAATTCCCACTTTGGAAGCATCAGTATGTAATTCAAAAGGCTGTGAAAAATCTGGTAGGACCAAAATTGGTGCAGTTGTAAGCCGTTTCTTCATCGCTTCAAAAGCTTCCTCTGCCTCCTCTGTCCATTCGAACCTAGTTCCTTTCATACAATCTGTGATGGGAGCCATGATTGTGCTGAAGTTGGCTATAAAACGCCTATAGAAGGAAGCTAGACCAAGGAAACTTCGAACCTCTATTAGAGTAATAGGTGTATGCCATTCCTTTATTGCTTGCACCTTTTTATCAACCTCTAGACCGGCCCCTGAAACCACATAACCCAAGAACAGCACCTTGGGGGACAAAAAAACACATTTCTTCAAGGCAACATAGAATTTTTCCCTGCGAAGCACACTAAAAACCTATCTTATATGCTGCAAATGCTCTTCAGTGTTAGCACTATAAATCAGGATGTCATCAAAATAGACCACAACAAATCTATCAATAAAAGGCCTCAACAGCTGGTTCATTACACGCATAAATGTACTAGGGGCGTTAGACAAGCTAAAACGCATCATAAGCCATTCATACAACCCTTCCCTAGTTTTAAATGTTGTTTTCCACTCATCCCCAAGTCTAACCCGAATTTGATAATAGCCACTTTTCAAGTCAAGTTTAGTAAAAATTGAGGCACCACTAATTTGATCTAGTAAATCATCAAGGCGAGGAATAGGAAATTTGTACCTCACAGTTATTTTGTTCATAGCTCGGCTGTCCACACACATCCGCCAAGTGCCATCCTTCTTTGGTACTAACAAAGCAGGCACCACATAAGGACTTATGCTCTCCCTGATTTGCCCTTTTGCAAGCAGCTCCTCCACTTGTCTCCACAGCTCCTCATGCTCACTGGGACTCATCTTATAGTGTGGTCTGTTTGGTAAGGCCGCTCTAGGCGCCAAGTCAATATGATGCTGTATGTCTCTCAATGGAGATAAACCGTCTGGAAGCTCTTCAGGGAACAGATCGCTGAATTTTTAAAATAATGGAGCCACCATATTTGGTACTTTGCTGGAATCTACTACCTCCTTTCCCAACAACATATACCCTATATCTTACTGCTGTAATTCCTCATCAAATTGAGCCATGGACAATAAGGTTTTAATTTTAGCTGTAGGTTTTGCTTTCTCCACAACCTGCTTGCTAGGGTGCAACACAATTTTAACACTTTCAAAAACAAAACTATGGGTGTTAGTTCTCCCATTATGATCAACATTCCGGTCATACTGCCAAGACCGACCCAACAATAATTGGCATGCATCCATGTCAGCCACGTCACACCACACATCATCCTTGTATTTCAAGCCAATTGAAAAGGACACCATGGCCTGTTTAGACACACTAGTCTCCTCACCATTCTTAAGCCAAGATAGTTTGTAAGGTTTATGGTGTTTTTCAATCTGAATTTGTAATTTCTTAACAGCCTCATCAGACACTATATTTTCACAACTACCACTATCAATAACAAAACGACATACCTTATTCTTAATGGTGCAAGTGGACTGGAAAATATTACTCCGCAGCCAATCAGTCTCTTCAGCCACCCTCACAGTCAAACACGAATTTCGTACCACCAAAGTAGTCCTAACATCTCGCTCCAAATGCAACTCGTCAACTGCTTCTTCATTATACACGGCCTCTCCCTTAATTTCTACTACATAATCTTCACATTCATCAGTGTCAAGAAACAACATTTTCTTGGTTGCAGTCTTCTTGCAATCGGCCTGCCTATGGCCAACTTCCCCACACCCAAAGCACTTCAGATTGTTACTACCTGGGTTTCTAGCAAACTGGCTCGGTCCCTTGTTGACATTACCACTACCAATGCCACTACTTGGCCACTTATTCACGCCGCTGCTGTTACCAACACCAAAATTCTACATAACACTATTAGTACGTCTGGACTGTTTTTCAACCATCAAAGCCCGCTGGTGCGCTGTAGACACAGAAACTGGATCCAGCATGTTCACAGTGTCCTGGATTTGTGTTCGAAGGCTACCAATATAACGAGCCACCAACTGATTTTCTGTTTCCTGTAACTCATTTCTGGCAATTAATTGGTAAAATTCAGTGGCATATTCATCCACTGATTTAGCATTCTGTTTCAAATTCTGCAAATGCTGATACATCAACCGTTGAAAATTATAAGGTAGAAACTCAGCACGTAGGTGCTTCTTCATCTTCTCCTAGGTCACAATTTTCGACTTTCCCAATATGTTCCTGGTTAATTTTGATTGCTGCCACCATGCTGTTGCTCTACCTCGCAGCCTTGTGGCAATCAGAGGCACCCATTTATTTTCAGGTACACCTTTAACATCTAAAAGTGATGAACGTCATAGCCATATCAGTGAGTATTGCTCGTTGGCCCGTTTCCAATGAAAATAGACCCAATAATCGCCAAAATCCGACTTCACCAACTTCTGTCCCAAAATTGGCTGCAAAACTGCTAAACAGGCCTATTTACCAAAATGGGCCCTGCGGTCCATTTTTTCTAGGAAGTCCAACTCCGTCTCCAATGCCGCATCAATTTCGTAATTATAGATTCTTTTCTTGTTAAAATCAGATACTTTATAAATTTATGTACATAGAAAATACAGTTATTTGTGAACAGAGAGAGTAATAGTTTTTCATTAAAATATTTTTCAGTTTCTAGTTCTTCGCCACCGCAAGAATATTCATGACTAGTTTTGATATGTACCATTTATTACTGTCTGGTTTCACATTAGGAAAAGAACCCAATTTTTTTTTTTTAATCTTTACTTTTCTGGAAGGTTTATCTCCACAAAATCTAGTCTTTCTTGTACATACCTAGATAGCAGATAGCTAAAATGTTAAGCATGATTGGATAATGTCTACAAATTTCCCTTTGTAGTTGTCAACACAATAGGAAGTGTCAACAATAAAATAAAAATATAGTCAATTAAAATGGTATAAGAAGCAAAAGCAGGAAAATTCTCCACTTGTTCAATTTGAAAATTGATCCAATATTAAGTTATTCTTGTATTTTTTTATGAGCACCGGGGTGGAAAATTTAATCCCGATTTTTTACGAGGTTGTCACTATCACTAGACTATACCTTACTGTGCAAGATTCGGTCAATATTTGTGATTTCTGAAAGGCTAAATTCTGACCTTCAACCTCTTGATGTAGACTAATTCAAAATTAGCTGTATGAACATAAACATGGCCGTCCAGCTGCACGATGGAACATGAGGTGAACCCCTTCTGCCATTTTCTGAACGTTACTAGAGCCAAAGGGGTTGCTGCAATTTTGCTTACAGTTTTTTTCTCCCTTTTTTTTTTGAGCATTTCATACCAGAGAGAGATTGGAATTTGCTTTTCTGTAAATGCATTTCTGAACATTGTAAACAATTTGAAATGTTAAATTCCTAATAGTGGTTAATTTTCAGCCAATTTCATCATTGGGTTCAATCCTTAAAGAATATACAAATATAATCATCCATAGCATCTCATTGAAAGCAATTTTGCACTCACTCGAACTACCAATAATACAAACTTACATATTTTTGTGAACAAGGGGAGTAATATTTTGCTTCATTACTTCTTGTGGTCTCTACTATGGAATCTTCATTACTGGCCGGGTTCACATTAGGAAAAGAACACAATTTTTTTTTTATCCTTTTATTTTCTGCACGAAGTCTAGTCTATTTTGTACGTACCTGTGAAGTTGATAGACTGAGAATGACTAGCATATAGCTACATAGTACTTGCTCTTTTGGTTTTATTATTTTGTCTCCATTAATTGCCGGCAAATTTCAATTAATTTAAGAAAGAACGTTGAAAATACAAATAGTAAAGATAATATAGTCATATATTCAACAGTTCACTATTATTTAGAAAATTAATTGTGGTCCTTAAATAAAGGGAAAAGAGAAATAGAATCGATAGCTACAATTTATTGAAATTTCCACTTAAAAGAACAAAACTTTCAAGATCAACGGGACCATAGAGTTTTAGAAGTAGCTCAAATTTCCAAAAACGTAGTAATCATGGCATCCTTCTTGAAGCTCCAAGACTGAGAAATTTTATGTTTATAAATTCATGGTCTTTCAGTTTATGGAACCAACAACCCCATCAACATTAGATTTATAATTACAACAAAGCTCAATGAGAAATACTACTTTTATACTTGCTCTTCTGTTCTTTCTAAGCTTCACTGGTCTTCATCTCTGCAGTGAAAGCTTCAATGGAAGGTGCATCCATAGTGAGAGAGAGGCACTTTTGAATTTCAAGCATGATCTTACTGATCCGTCCAATCGGCTCGCATCTTGGAATGAGGATGGAGACTGCTGTAAATGGTACGGCATTGTTTGCCATAACATAACCGGACATGTCGTTGAGCTCCATCTTGGTCAATCCGGTGATGAATCACTTGAATACTTAGAGAAATCAGCATTTGGAGGTAAGGTTAGCGAATCTTTGCTCAATTTGAAGCATTTGGAATATCGAGGTTCGCCACTTCCCAAGTTTCTTGGTTCTATGACTAGTTTAAGATACTTTAACCTCGTAAATGCTGGATTTGGGGGTGTGATTCCTTCTCAACTTGGAAATCTCTCAAATTTGCAGCACCTTTATCTTGGGACTTGGGATTCTGATACTTCTTTCTATTTGTATGCAAAGAATTTGCATTGGCTTAGTGGTCTGCCTTTGAAATATCTTGGTTTCGGTTGTACAAATCTTAGTCAAGTCTCTGATTGGTCCAATGTGATCTATACCCTTCCTTCTTTGGTAGAGCTAGACTTTTTTTCCTGTAGTCTTCCTAATGTTCTTCCGCTCCCAAAAGTCAACTATTCTTCTCTTTACATCCTTGAGTTGTCGTCTGACAGATTCCAAGACCCAGTTTTTGATCTTGTTCAACACATGACTTCACTTCGTGAACTTTATCTAAGTGGCAATAATTTTTCTTCAATTTCTGACTGGTTATTCAGTTTTAGTCATCTTGAAATACTTTGTCTTGGAGAAAACCAATTCCGAGGAAGATTTCCAAGTAACATTGGTAACCTTACTTCTCTTGTTGATCTTGACTTATCTTTGAATAACTTTGTTGGAAAAATTCCTAAATCATTCAAAAAGCTTTGCAATTTAAGGTTTATAAATTTTAGGGGAAACAAAATAGCCCAAGAGATAAATGCCATATTTGACATTTTGTTTCCTTGCATCTCAAATGTGCTAGAGGAGTTACATTTGAACGGTTGTGAACTATCTGGTTATATACCTAATTATTTAGGACAATTCAAACATTTAACGTACCTTCACCTATCACATAATTCTATCAGTGGCCCAATTCCTGTCTCAATAGGAAATTTGAAATCCTTGCAATATTTAGTTCTTCACCAAAATAATCTAAATGGAACTCTCCCTGAAAGTTTTGGTAGTCTTGCAGAGTTGGAAATTGCTAAGTTTTATTACAAAGATTTGGTTGGCAATATTCAGGAAATTCACTTTCAAAACCTCACTAATTTGATATTCTTTCATGCTTCTGACAACAAACTGAGGCTAAGGGTTAGTCCAGATTGGAAACCTCCACCCAATCTTACTCAAGTGGATTTAGGAAGCTGGAAAGTAGGCCCTGAATTTCCTCCTTGGATTCAAGCACTAAAACCTTTTTATTATCTAAATTTATCAAACACAGAAATTGCTGGCCCAATTCCTAATTGGTTTTGGGACTTGCCCTTTGAGTTTAATATCTTAAATCTTTCACACAATCAAATCGATGGAATGATTCCAAGTAGACAAAGCTTTGAAAGGCATGGAATATTTAACCATAAAACTTCCGAATCAGTTGTGGACTTAAGTTCAAATAATTTTCAAGGTCCGTTGCCATACGTCTTCTCAAATTTGGGAGGATTATATCTTTCCGATAATTCATTTTCAGGACCTCTATCCAAGTTCTTATGCCACGAAATGCACGAGCCAAGATCTTTGCGAGTTCTTGATATTGGAGATAATCTGTTATGTGGAGAAATACCATATTGTTGGGTGAAATGGAAAAATTTGGAAGTTTTGAATTTAAACAATAACCAGTTTAGTGGAAAGGTTCCTTGGTCAATTGGAGCATTAATAAGGCTTAAGTCATTGCACCTTCGCAATAATTTATTGGGTGAAATTCCACAGTCACTTAAGAATTGCATAAATTTATTTACCCTTGACTTAAGTGAAAACCAGTTGTTTGGGAGCATTCCGACATAGATTGGGAAAGCATATCAAAGTACGAATTTTCTCAGTGTTCGTACAAATAAATTTGATGGCTCCATACCTGAAAATCTTTGTTGGATGATTAATTTACGAATTTTGGATCTTTCTGATAATAATCTTTCTGGTTCTATACCGAAATGTCTCAACAATTTGAGTGCAATGGCTAGGGAGGGTGAAACCATAGATATGGGTTTGGGGGAAGACGCTGCTTCATTTTTCTATGATTTGGGTGGTGGTTTTTCTTGGTCATTTTTTGATAGCTTCCCACTTGTCACGAAAGGGAAAATGTACACCTATGATAGAATTCTTAGATTTGTGATAGCTATTGATCTTTCCAAGAACAAGCTATCTGGACAGATTCCTGCAGAGATAACAAATCTAGAAACGTTGAGGTATTTGAATTTG
>CATIWJ010292596.1:0-15543 GCA_949640765.1 Croton laevigatus
AGTTAAAGTATCCACTGAGCGTAATAGCTCAGCAAGTTTGGTTAATCCTGAACTTGTAGGTCTCCGAAAGATGTGAAATAAACAGGAACTGATAAATAGCAAATGGGCCCGAAGAACTTAGACTGGCATATACTGTGAAGGTGAAGTTTACACGTGCAAAGTTAGGGTAGATAGGAAAAAAAATACCCTTATTATTGTAAATTAAGTAGATATGATATGTAATATGTACTGTGGCACTTCTTAGCTTGGCTGCAAATGGTCGGGTTAAGGGGTGTTACAGTGTCGATATCACTCTATCCAAATTTGGGATAAACCAATTTCATCCCCAATTTAAATTTAAGTCGAACATTGAAATATGTGGACAAATTGAAGGATAAAAGAAAATATTTTGTTAAAACCCATCTCCGCAATACAATTGGAGATAAATTATTGAATGATTATTTGGTTTGCTTTATTGAAAGAGATGTATTTGAAAATATTAGCAATGTAGATATTATGCATAGATTTCAATCAATGAAAAGTAGTCGGGGATCTTTATAATTTAATTACAATTTTTAATATTATTTATGAATTTTATATTTTTTTATCATATTTTTTATTTATTTTTATTTTTAATTGAATTATCGGAGACAATAACATAGCTATAATTTGGGCCTCCATATGCTATTTTACTGGCTATGCCACTGGTTTCAACCAAATTCCACAAACACCTTCACCCAACTTTGCTATCACTGATGATCCACAAGCTAGATCTTCTCTTAGCCACCATTGAAAATACAGAGCCAGCAATAGAGCTGTTACCACTATTCCACTTAGCTCCGCCGTTCCACTAAATCTAGTTGACATCCTGTTCCATCATTGTTCTAAACAGTCGACTATGAAAGCACATGGCCACAGTGTATGATTAAAGAATCTGTGATTTTTTATTTATTTTTTTATTATTTTCTGTTTTTAAAAATAATAATTCTGGTTTAAAATTGTAAAATCATTTTATTTTTTAACAGAAAATAGTTGAATTTTAACATAAAGAGAAAAAAGTAAAACATGAGAATAAAATAGTTTATTTAGAAAAACATAAGGAGGATATACTCAATTATGTTAAAACGAAACAAACGAAGAAAATTGTAATTATCCTTAGGGGTGGGCAGAACCGAAACTGAACCGAATAATTGGTTCGTAAAATATGTGAACCAAATTTTCGGTTTAGTTCAAAAAGTATAAACCGATATTTTTCACGTGTAAAATTCGGTTAAAATTGAAACCGAACCGAACCGAAAAATCGGTTAACCGAATTTTCGATTCGGTTTATAAATTTTTGCTCGGTTTTAAATCGAAAACTGAAATTTGGTTCGATAAACCGAACCGAATCGAATTTGCCCACCCATAATTATCCTCTATATAAACCCTAAAACCCACGCTTTATCTTTTTTTTTTTTTAAATTAGAGGAGAAAGAGTGATGCCTAATAATGGATAACACTACTGAAAAAACAAAAGAAAGAACAAAGCCCAAGAGGTGGCCTAATGATAAGGCACTTTTTTTTTTGGACCTGAGGTCCCGAGTTCGAGGCTTATCAATCCCCTTCTCTCGTTATAATGTAATCCACGTCAAACACATGGGTCCATCTATCAGTCCGTACATTTGAAGCACCTGCTCAAGGCAATTGAAATGACCCTCAACTCCAAATGCTCATACCCTTAGTGCACTCTCCACGTCCGCTTCAATAGGGTGGTTGATCGTTAAGTTTGCTAACTCATACAGACAGGCGACCCCAGACACTACCTGCCCTCCAATTTTCAATGGCCCACCAAATTAATACTAAAATCTTGTTAGTTGACCCTGCTAAACCCTCTTTTTTGCCTTGAAACATTGGAAACTCCACCCTCATTGCTCAACAGATCCAACGGAGTTTTCTATCAAACACAACCAAAATATCTCGATAACTCCAATTTCACTACTTTCCTCAATACCCATTTCCTAGTTATCAACAAAGCTGAATCTTTATCCCCAGTATCAAACCCCAGATTAGTAATGGCTGTTTCTACTGATTCAATCCAGAAAATCTTTGCTAAACGCTCTGTTCTTGGTTTAAAGAATGGATTTCTTGCAAAATATGCTGGTACTTGCTGGGTTTCTTGCAATGCAAGCAAACAGAGGAGCAAGGGTAGGATTATGGGAGTGAGAGCAGTAGCAGAAGCAGGTGTTAAGGGGTTGGAGGGTTTTGAAAAGGTGAAATTGGACTTAGGTTTGGATTCTGTGGTTGAGAATGAATTAAGAGAAAATGGGTTTATGGGAATGAGAAAGACGAAGCTGGTGTGTACTATAGGGCCTGCTTGTTGCTCATGGGAGGTATTGGAGAGATTGGCCAAGGGAGGGATGAATGTGGCTAGGCTTAATATGTGCCATAATACAAGAGAGTGGCACAGAGATGTTATCAGGAAAATTAAGAGGTTAAATGAGGAGAAAGGGTTTGGTGTTTCAGTTATGATTGATACTGAAGGAAGTCAGATTCATGTTGTTGATCATGGAGCTCCTTCCTCTCTTAAAGCAGAGGTATATATAATTTTAATCCACTTCTTACTTATTTCCTGGCTAGTGAACTTTGTAGTTTAATTAAAATACTCTAATTGGGATAAACTTAGAAGCTGTCAATTGGGGAACAATAAGTTGAGCAGTTGAAATCAATACTTGCTTTGCTTTTATTAGCAATGTAAATTTAGGAGTTGTGATGTTCTTTTAGGTTTGGAAATTGGAAGCATAATTTAAGGTATAAAAGATAGCAATTGCAATGTGGGACTCTCTTCCCTTTGGGGGCATCAGCAAATTGAATGGAACTCAGTATTTGGTTTTCTTTCAATTGAGGAATATAACCTGACAATGAGCTATTTGCCTATTTCTTATGTTGGCTTCTCTTGACTGTGAACTTTGTTATTTTCTCCATTTTTTCCCCTTTGTGCATCAGGAAGGTTCAATTTGGGTATTTACGGCTCAAAAATTTGAGGGTTCACGTCCATTCACTGTTCGAGCAAATTGTGAGGGGTTCTCTGAAGGTGGTGAATTTGTTGCTCTCAGTCATTGAACTTTTCTGTGATATGTGCAATTTGAATTAAATTGCTGTATAATTCATTACGTTAATAAAATTTAAATTAATTTCAGGCATTATGGTGGGGGATGAACTGAATATTGATGGGGGAATGGCAAGTTTTCAAGTCATTGAAAGGATGGGAAATGATCTGCGTTGTAAGTGCACAGATCCTGGTCTACTCTTGCCTCGAGCCAAATTGAGCTTTTGGAGGAACGGGAAGCTTTCCTACCAAGGTCTTCCCACTATATCAGAAAAGGTTGAGTATTGCTTATTCTATTCTGGCAATAATTTACATGAACTTACATGTGTTTAATCCATGAGAATTTTAAGTACAGAAACCTTTGGTCTTGAAGTCACTCGCTCAGCTTCTACTTTTACAAGAATTTTTTGGCTGGCCTCAAAATCTAATACAGAATTATGGATGTCTTGACATATGGTTGTTTATAATCGGAATTGGAAGCCTAGTGGCACTCCTTATTTCTGAACAGAAGTTCATAGATTTGACCTGTGAAATGGGAGAAAAAAACGAGAACCTCTTATGTTAATGAATTTTATTTAATGAAAAATGAGTACTTATTTTGTTGATAGATTTTTGGTACGAAAGGGTTTCGATGATTATATGCCTGATAAAGAGTTGAAAAGCAACTGTTTCCCAAAGAACCTCACACTAAGAAAGGTAGTTTGACCATTTACTGCTAGGCTAAACAGAGTCTCAAATAGATTAGAAGGTTATCATTTGTAGAAAATTTGAAGCATTAAGCCGATTCCTTCCCTGCTGATGACTCACATTTTTACTCTACAGGACTGGGAAGATATAGCTTTTGGAATTTCTGAAGGTGTTGATTTTATTGCTGTATCATTTGTAACTGATGCCGACTCTGTCAAGGATCTAAAGAACTATCTCTTGACCAAAAGATCAGAGTAAGAAAGTACAAATTGACAAAGTTGACATCTTATATTATTTTACTTGAATAGCAATTTCTTTGTGTTGCACATGAGGCTTCATACCATTGACTTGTAGCTCATCAAACAAGCTTACTTGTATTACATGTGATGAATGCTTAACTTTATTTCTACCTCACTAAAAGCATGCCATTTTTCAAAACCTTTTCCTCCATGCTACGTTTGATTGATCCTCTGTTGTAATGTTACTTGTCTAAGCCATGACATATGCTCTGTGGCGTGATTTGATCAAATCTTATTAGTGAATACCATGATTAGTCATTCATCAGTTACAATACAACTTGTTATTTTTAACTTCTGATAGCATGTTTGGATTTTATCTTATTGAACACTGCTGTTATATACAGCATGCCATTATTTTTTGCTTCACAACTCACGTTTTGGTTGTTATAGCATAGGATCGACCAGTAAAAGCATAGTCTTATTTATGTAAATGGTTTGACCTTTCTTATTGTTTGACACTGCACTAGTTTTATATGATCTCTGGAATTTAAAGGAAAATGCATTAGCTACATATTTGCATCCTTCTGCTAGAGATTCTTTCTTTTTATTTTTTACATGATTTGTCAACATAGCTAAAGTATCAGTGCTGCAAAATTAGAGTGTTACAAAGAACCAACTGATTATTCACTTCTCGTAGTTTTATCCAACCCCAATGCATTCGGACAATATAAAAAGATCTTGTTGAATCTGGTTTTACTACGATCCTCCCTTGTTCTTTTGTAATTTTTTTCTTTGTTTGATTTATCTCCCTTTACTAATTAAAATACCATTAGCTTTATCGTAATAACACCAATTCTTTTCTACCTATGCACGAAGATAGAAGTTTTTCCTCAATATTTTAATTTTCATCATGATTTTCTGAAGCAAAGACAACAGTTGTGAAATTCTTCAGTTCTATGGCAGCTGAAAGTTGTATCTGGTATTCAATCAATGTGGTTTGTGGCTTTGACAGATCAATAAGAGTATTAGCCAAGATTGAGAGCTTGGAGTCTCTTCAGAAATTAGAAGAAATTGTGGAGGCCTCTGATGGAATCATGGTAGCTCGGGGTGATCTAGGAGTTGAGGTTCCACTTGAACAGATTCCGGCTGTCCAGGAAGATATAACCCGCATTTGCAGGAAGCTGAACAAGCCTGTCATTATAGCTTCTCAACTTCTTGAATCAATGGTTGAATATCCAACCCCAACACGTGCTGAGGTACAATAATCTGACTATACGAAAATATGTATCATTATCCCATTCTCCTTTTATAATGAAATCTTCTTTGATGCAATAAGGTTGCAGATGTATCTGAAGTAGTTCGGCAACATGCTGATGCGATGATGTTATCTGGTGAGTCAGCTATTGGACAATACGGAGAGAAAGCTCTGTCTGTCTTGCGGATGGTCAGTAATCGGATGGAAGAACAGAGTCGAGAGGAAAACCAACCTAGCATATTCCATCAACATTATCTTGGAGTTTCATTACCCGATCGTATATCTGAAGAGATCTGCAATTCTGCTGTTCAAATGGGTAACTAGTCTTTTCTTTTCTGAAAGCAGTTAGATGCTTTGGTATCATAATCAAATAATTTCTGGCAGTAACTACATTATTTGTCTTGTCCTATTCATAGCCAAATACAGTATGTGCATTGATTTCTCTCCTGCGTTTGTATAATCATGTTCTATATATGCAGCTAATAACCTTGGCATTGATGCCATATTTGTCTACACAAAGCACGGAGAGATGGCATCGATGCTTTCTCGTAACCGTCCAAACCCTCCAATATTTGCATTCACGGACGACAGTAATGCTCGAATGGCATTGAATTTGCAATGGGGAATTATCCCTGTCCTTGTTGATTTATCAGATGACATGGAAATCAACATATCAAAAACTATAGATCTTATCAAAACAAGAGGGATGATGAAAGGCGGAGATTCAGTTTTGATAGTCTCAGATCTTCCTCCATCAGCAAACCGAGCTGCCTCCCAATCGATCCAAGTGAAGACAATTCAGTAGAGAAATGTGATTCTCTGGGTTGTGTTGAAATTAGCTTTTAGAGTCCTTGATATGCTTGCTTTTGTTAATTTAGATGAATGCTTTAAAACATTTATTTTTTTTTCGTTGGCCTGTTTAGTTCACATGTAAAAATGTTTGTCATATACTGTTATGTTTCAAAGGAAAAATGCGTTTTGATTTGATAATTCTATCTGTTTGGATCACGTCACCACTGTAATCTAAAACGAGTAACGATTTTTTTTTTTCAAAGAAAAGGTTATGGTGCAGTATATATTCTCTTTGCTAGGAATAAATAAACAGAATAGCAATCAAGCGGGAGAAATTTTTCAACACATTTGTGTAAAAAATATTCGATTAGGCAAACAAAGAGTTAAAAAATATGAAAATGTTATTTTACCGTTAAAAATAGGGCAGTCCGACTCGGTTATGTACTTCAATTTCGTTTACAAATTTCGTTTCCCCCTCGTAAACTTCACCCACATTCTTCCTCAAATTCTGAAAAATCCAACATCAAATCCATCGAGAACTTCAATGTTGCTGTAGCTAATTCTTGATCTTCTGTTGTAAAAAAAACTACATTTTCAACAACCATCACCCATTTCACCTGAGACCCCATCCATGGCAATAGCAAGCAATTCAAGCTCCACACTTACATTTCACAATTCAATCCCTTTAAGGAACAAGAACTCTAAATTAAGCAAATGGGTTTTCAGTGTTCCAATTGTTTCTCATGGAGTTTTTGGAATTCAAGGCAAACGAAGAGTAATTCCTTTAGGAATGGGTTTGTGCGCGCAATAGTAGAAGTGAGTACTAATAAAGAATACAAAAGTTCAGGTTTTTTAGGGTTTGATGTGGTTGCAGAGTGAGAATTGAGAGAAAGAGGGTTTTTGGGAATGAGGAAAACGAAACTGGTTTGTACAATTGGACCGGAATGTTGTTCATTGGAGGAATCGGAGAGATTGGCGATTGGAGGGATGAATGTGGCTAGACTTAACATGTGCCATGGCACTAGAGAGTGGCATCATAATGTGATTAGAAGGATAAAGAAATTGAATGTGGAAAGGGGTTTTTGTGTTTGAGTGATGATTGATATAGGAGGGAGTCAGATTCATGTGGTGGATCATGATGCTCCTTCCTCTCTTAAAGTAGAGGTATTTGTTTACTTTGAATAGAATCCATTAGTTACTAATTGGTAAGAAAGAGAAAAAAAAAGGGAGCACGGTGCACCAACGCATCCCGCATTTACGCAGGGTCCGAGAAAGGGCAGCATAGCTGAAGGTGTAATGTAGAGGCTGATTCCATGGCTCAAACTCGTGACCTTTTGGTATAGAATCCATTAGTTACTAATTGGTAATTATGAGAAAATGAAGTTCCTGAAAAAGGAAATTTGGGTATATGTTGTTTTATGATCAATAATGATAATAGTTTTGATAGCAATGGAGTGAAACTGCATTTTTGATTGGCTTTTATTCTCTTTCAAGTTACTGAGCTAACCAAAATCCAGTATCAGTTTGGACTACTGTGAGAAAAAAAAACTATGTGCTCAAGCCGGTTATTGATAATATAAGATTTTCACAAGAGAAAATTGCAGTTACTATTCTCACACTCCAATAGTAAATATTCTTTCTTTGTTTAATGGATTTTCATCTTCTTGTTGGTAATCAGGAAGGTTCAGTTTGGCTATTTACAGCAGCAAAGTTTGAGGGTTCTCTTGCATTCACAGCTCAAGCAAACTATGCAGGGTTTTCTGAAGGTAACTTGGAAGATTATAGGTCAGGGAGTTCATTTTCTCTTTAAATGTAGATAGAAAGCTTGAACATGTTTAAAAATTGGCAGATATTGTAGTTGGTGATGAGCTAGTCATTGATGGTGGAATGGCAAGCTTTGAAGTAATTGAAAAGATTGGAAATGATTTGCGCTTTAAATGCACAGATCCTGGTCTTTTCCTGCCTCGAGCTAAATTATGCTTTTGGAGAAGAATTATGAATTGCCAACTCTATCTTCAAAGGTTGATCAACATGCTTCTCATTTAGTGTTTGATCGTTGGTCTTTTTAAACTTGTTTTTACTTTAAGTTAATCTTTGTTTCTATACATTGAAAAATTATCGATTTTATTTATCTTTTATGAAATACTTGCAGAATATCAGACTCATAATATTCCCATTTCCTTTCCTATAGGATTGGAATGATATCAATTTTGGAATTTCGGAAGGTATCAATTTGATAGCTATATATGTCATTTGTCAATGATGATGATTCTGTCAGGCATCTGAAGGAGTACCTCTGCTCTAATTCGGCCAAGTGGGGATTCAATGAAAGGGAATTTGGGTTCTATTACTCGAAGGAATTCATAGTGAATGAACCATAAGATTTACATTTTCATTTACAGATCAATAAGAGTATTGGCAAAGGTTGAGAGCTTGGATTCTATTCAGAAATTGAAAGAAATTGTAGAGGTATCTGATGGAATTATGGTGGCTCGTGGTGATCTTGGTGTAAAAATCCCTCTTGAGCATATTCCAATTGTTCAACAAGAAATAACTCATATTTGCAGAGAGTTAAACAAGCCTGTGATTGTAGCTTCTCAACTTCTTCAGTCAATGATGGAATATCCAACTCCAACTCGCGCTGAGGTATTGTAATACAATATTTTTTATAATAGCAAATTGGTATTTTGGGCACAGGGCACTATCTTTCTAGAGAAAAGAAGAGGAAAATCCAAAGGACAATGAGAATGTTTTGTTTTTCTACATTTACTTGTGCCTAAATGTTTGACATTTTCTTGAATCTAAAAGGCAAAGGAAGCAGAACACAGTTAGACCAAGTATCAGTAGCACATATTTATGATACTGTATCTACCAAATTGATTACGAATATTGAGAAAAGCAGCACTTTTTGTTTACATTGTTTGGAATTAAATGGCTCCCCATCACATTCTGTGATCAGAGTTCTCAGATTTTCACTAGAGACTTTTGATTTAAGAGATTCTGGAATTTCTGTTGGATTGACTGACCCCTTTGTTGTTGTGATGTCTTTTCTGGGTCTTTGACTTTTCTGTTCTTTTGGAAGCTCATGTTGTTTGCTATCTAAGGATAATGATATTAAAAAGTGACTTTCTTTGGCGTTGAAAGGTTGCAGATGTTTCTGAAGCAGTCCAATAGTATGCCGATGCACTGATATTACAGGAGAGGCAGCTATTGGATCACATGGGCAGAAGTCTCTTTCTGTCTTGCAGATGGTCAGCATTCGAATGGAATTATGGAGTCATCATGAAAACCGACAAAGCAATCTTCACAAATCTCGACTTGGAGTGTCACTCCATGCTCGCATTGCAGAAGAAATATGCAATTCTGCAGTTGAAATTGGTAAGTTAAATGAATCCCTTCATCGCTTTAAATACTAAGATGGGAAAGCAAGAAGGTTGCTTGATTGCGTAATCATATATGGAGCCCTTTGCTCAAGAATCTTCGAAGTCTAGAGAAACAAAATTTCATGTTCAGTTGAATGTTAATACTGCCATTTCTGACCTATAACAATTTTTTCTTCTACAAGTTAAATCATGCATTTGGTATGTGTTATCTAGAATACGAACTTACCGGTTCACTCCTCTTGCTCTTCTGCTGAAAAATTTTGCTCTTTATCAAGTAATACACAACCAATTTGGTTTACTTTCTGAATTTACAATGTCGTTCCTATTCTGCAGCTAACAACCTTGGAGTTGATGCAATCTTGTGTATACAAAGCATGGACATACGGCACCACTTCTGTCCTACAATCGTCCCTATCCACCGATATTTGCATTCACCGGAGAGAGTAGTGCTCGTATGGCTTTGAATTTACAATGGGGAGTTATTCCCATTCTTGTCTATCTGATGACATGGAAGACAATATCTCGAAAACTACAAACCTTATGAGAACGAAGGGATTGGTGAAACAAGGAGATACTATTTTAGTGGTCTCAGATTTAATTCCAACACAAGCAACAACATTTCAATCAGTCAAGGTAAAGACCATAGTTTAAGCACAACTATTTCTTCAGAAAGCAAAACAAATAGAAACTTGGAGAAGCGTTTGTATATTGTAAGTAGTAACATGTACAGTCTTAATATTTGATATGAATAGATGTTTTATTTTGATGAAATTTTCAAGAATTCTAAATACAAAATCTGAATTTCATGTGTAGTCTTGAGTAATATATCAATTTATCAATTTTATTTTAATAGTTTGATACGATCAGTTTACAAGCGCACTTACCACGAAACTATGCTTCAACATACGATTTCAGTAAGTTTCTAATTTAAGTAAGTGGAGTTCTTTCTTGGTTAAAATACCAACCCGAGATTTCGGTTCGTAAATTTTACATTTGGTTTTGAACCGATAACCGATTTTTGGTTCGATTAACCGAACCAAACCGGTTATGCCCACCCTAGGAGCATGCATTTATTTGTTTTAAAAAGTGTTTACTTGATAATTAGGTTAGAATTATTCAGATATGTTAATTAAAAAAAAAAAATCTAATGGTCAATTTGTTTCACTAAATTGAATAAGGAATCAAATCAATTCAATAATTTAGACTTGAGTAAAATTGGACACAATTGGGGAGTCTAAGAAGTAGATAGGCAGCATTTGTATTATTAGGTGGCCTGTTTTCACTAATTTGTGGTGAAGGGTTAGGTCAACCATTTTTGACATTGAATGAAGTTTAAGCATCTTTATGCCATGCGCAGCACATGATCCATGCTCTACCAAATCAGGAAGCCTAACTAGTAACTACAGTGGTAGTGCCGACTTTTTCAAAGAAACATAATGGTATTATTGGCAATCTAAATAAATGCTTCAAAAACCTATGTTATAACATGTGTGATAACTTTTTAGGTATAATGGGTCCGTGGACTAATCCTCATTCATTGTGGTGATTAGTCTACGGTTAAGGCGGCTAACACAATCTGTCATTAAGTTATTAGTTTGATCAAACATCTATCAAATAATAAATAGGGCCTTCTACCAAATTATTAAAACATATACACATTAGGCCAATTTAAGAAAAATAATTGATAATACCGCTCCTTTAAATCAGCTAAATAGGTCGGTCAAGCCCCACACCCAACAGGTTCGATTCAGGAACGCGGGTTGCCTCGGCCGAATAAGAGTTCGGACATCGGACAATAGTCCGATGCCCGAAGGCGACGTTACCACATTGGCTTAACTGACACCATAAGACCTTCATCCCAGACATCGGTCTTGAAGACGTCAGAGCCGCTTCGAGACTGTCATGTCAGAGCTATTGCAGAATCGTACGCCGACAAAACTATCTAAAGTACTACGGAAATGACAGGAATTGTCGACCCGTACTATGACAAAATGTCAGGGGACTCTTAGCTATAAATATCAAACCTCGATTTCTGTGCCAGGTATCGCATTTATTGTCTTTCTCTAATTATTTCCTTCTGAGCTAATCAAATTTTGACTTTAGCATCAGAGTGGCCGCCTAAGGGCATCGCCCGATCCTTCCTCCTTTCTTGTGTGCACGATCAGTTCGGTATCTTTTCCTGTCTCACCTACCGACCCATCATCTCGACGGTCTGCCCATCCCTGGATCGCCCTTTTAGTGGTCCAGAACATCAATAATAATGGAAAAGATTCCTAAAACCAAAAATAATTACACAATTGGTCCTTTTAATCATAGTTTCTATTTATTGTTTAACATCTGTTTATCATTTGTATACGCATGTTTGCAATTTAATTTTCTAATAAAGTTATGTGCTTCTACACATTGTTTAACATACATTTAAAATTATTTATCATCCGTATAATATTTGTCTAGAATAAGTTTTATCATATAGCGAACTTAAAATTCCAACTCATTTACCCCCACTTTGGAATTCAATGAATTGGAGTTTCGGAATTCATTATTTATAAACGAATTCCTAATCAAATTCATTTGCAAATGAATATAATGTACTTAAAATAACTAATTTAAATTTTTTAAATCTTTTTTTTTTTCTTCCAAAAAAGACAAAATAGATTTACAAATAAATTTTACAAAAAGTTTTAGAATTCATATGTTCGAAAGGGTCTTAATTTGTCAAAGAATGGAGAGCACAAAGTAACTAAAAAAAGCTCAATTGATTCACATGGTGGTGGAAGCATGTGGTTGAGAAAATGTGATGTATTGTTATGCCTTCACAAGTTAGGCTACAAGTTTTGGAAGTATGTTTATTTCATTCTTGCAAGCCTCATTAAATTTATATAGTGGTCCAGTTTTTTGATTGGAACCATTTTTTATTTCTCATCCTAATTATTTCCATTTTCTTGTCCTTTTCTCCCTTTTATATAATCATAATAATAATACTTCCAAATCTTTTATTTAACAAACCTATCCTTTTTGGCTACTTTATATTCTTTTCATTATTATTTTAATTAATCATAACATAACCCCTAAATTCTTCTAATCATTTTTAAACACGCCTCCAAAATATCAACCTTTTGTTATTATTATTAAGGAAAAAAAACTAATTGCTACGACCCAGTCAAATTAATAAATATTAAATTCGGCTTACTTATAATTTATAAAGTCTAAAAATTTGCTAAAAGAGCGTGGTTCAGTTGTTTTCTTACTTATTTTTATTCGACAAGAAATTGAGGTCTTGAGATCAAATCATATTTCTTTGCTAATTTGGTACAAGGGCAAGCTGTTCTTGTTGTGCATTCCATAAAAGGGACTACTTCATGTTATGTACTAGTTAATAATTATTGTTCGGCCAAAGGACATTCCTATAATTTGAAAAAAGAAATTGAGAGATTTAGAGTTAAAATAAATAAAATATTTTATCTTTATATAATTAATATGGGAAAACAATTTTCCTTCCTAATAAAATGGAAAAAAAAAATGGAATTGAATTTTTGTTGAATCTAGTGGAGAGTGGAAATGTGTGGAGACGTTACTCTGCTTCTAAGCCACAAAAGACACCAGATATACGTATTACGTAAATACTCTTCCGCTCACATCTCATTCTATCACTAAAATACGCTCTCTCAGTAACGCCAAAATAAAAGCCACCAAATCCGACTCCTCCTTCCTCCTCGCCACCGCTTTCCTCTCCAAATCTATTTTCTTTTATTAATAATAATAAAAAGAGAAAAAAAGCAGGGAAGAAAAAAAAAATTGATTTGTGTTTGCTTGCTGAAGCTTTTTCAATGAATTTGATGCTGTGATGACAAACAGTTGGACGTAATAAAATGGCGTCTTTATTCTTGTCCAAATCTTCTCTGTCTTTAATTTCCATTTCGCAGCCCAATTTTCCTGGAAAATCTGATTCCAGGAAAACAGTTCTCAAGTTCAAAAGTTTTACTGCTTTTAGGCCTGGAAGATATATTCTCAGACCGAAATTTAGGGTTTTCTGCTTGGCTAAAGATGGAGAAAGTCAAAGCAATGGCGAGTTCTAGTTTTTTCTTTTTTGAGAATTTTTCAGATTTTTGTGTTGTTTTTTTGTTTTCTGACTTTGATTTGCATGTGTTGTTTCAGGTGAGGAACCACCTGAATCGTTGTTCATGAAGGAATTGAAGAGAAGAGGAATGACTCCAACTTCATTGCTCGAGGAAACTAGCAGAGACAGTTATGGAGTCGAAGATGAGATAAAGATTGGAGAAGAAGATAGAGATTTTCTTAAAAGAAAAGCTATTTCTGCTGAACTTGATAAAGGAACCTCTAATCAAAGAGAACGATCCATGGCATTGAATAGTGAAGGCCTGGAGGTTCAAATCAAAACCTTTTTTTCATTTTTTGATCGTTAACTTATTTGTTTTATGTTTATTTTGGAAATTATAGTAAAAAAATTGATGTTGTTTCTCCTAAATTGAATTGATTTGAGCACAGAAGAAGAATGTTATGAACAACAAAGAGAAGGAGGTCTTTGTTTGTTTTACCTGTTCAAAATAGTCCTCTTCTTTGTTGAAAAATATTTTGGGTAATTGGCATTAGAATTGTCTTGAATATATTCTTGAAAGCATATTAGAAACCATATAAATTGGTCAAAGCTTGTTTTACCTGTACTAAAGGTAAGATATTTGGTACTGGCTTTTAATTTACGCTAGCACAGAATGTTGTTTCATCTGCCTCTCAGTGTGCACGATCATTCCTCGTATTGTTTCTAACTTGAGTTGGATTGGATGAGAACGAATTTCATCCATCTTCTTGAAAGGGCAGCACTAATTGCTTGTTTAATTTGTTCTTTTCTCTATGAATCAGATATCGGTTTATGATTGGTTGGTCCATAATTTTATTTGTGCTAAAGTTCTATTCATTTCGCTCCATGCTTGATAACCGCAGCTAATGCACTCAAAGTATGTATCTGTTTCAGGGTTTAATTCCTCGTGCTAAACTTTTGCTTACACTTGGAGGGACGTTCTTCGTTGGATTTTGGCCATTGATTCTCATAACCGTTGCATTCTTCTGTGGTCTCTACTTTGTAAGTTTTGTTTCTTTGTTATTTATGCCATTTTATTACTTGAAGTCAGTGACTTAATTATACCATTTGCTTCTTCTCAGCCTCATTAAATAAGGATTTCAAAATTGGAAGTATAATAAAATTCTATTTCCATGGTGATTGCTATAGATGGGATTATTCCCTTTTTTTTTTTAGCATTAATGTTCTGAATAATATACTAGCCATGAGATCTACTCTGTCTGTATTCCCCTGATGAGAATGAATAGGAAATTGTGCCAGATGATTCATTAGATGACTCCAATTGGTCAGTTGCAACAATATTCCATTTCTAAAATGATCATGTTGTACCTAAGAAGGTTATGCTGTTTGCTGAGGTCATTTCAGCTCACAAGTTAACTGCAAGAAAACAAAATTATCATCTGCAATTTTGCAATATATTATAAGTATATACTATCTCATTTTTGCAATAATGTGTTAGGTTGTGGTATTTAAAATTTTGTGATAATCCTTGGGTTGGATGCACATCTTGATCATTGCAGAAAACACCAATTGTTTAGTATCTTTTGTCCGGCATTTTGTCATATTAATTTATACTTCCAGATTATTATTTATTTATATAAGTCACAAAAGTCCAACTGTTATATAACAGTCAGGCTGCTATTCACTGTCATTAGGTCACAGAATTTAGTGACAGTTATTTTGTTTTGAGAAGTAAAGCTTTCAAAATATATTTGTGTTCCATTCCATCGTTGCATTGCTTGCACATAAATTTTGTTTGCCTCGAGTTGAATGAAATGCTTCATTTTCCATGCTGCAGTACTTCGGACCAAGTTTTGTTCACGACGGAAGCAATACACCAGTCTCACCACCGCAGTATGTTGATCCATATGCACTTCTTGAAGATGAAAGGATATCACAAATAGCTCCGAGTTTAAAATGAGGAGATGGAAATATTTCTAAGAAAGATGGATTCTTAAATCTTTCAAAGTAGGTTTCTGTAGCTTTCTTTATTGTTAATTCTTTCTCTATGTAAATACTTACATTAC
>CATIWJ010292626.1:0-20941 GCA_949640765.1 Croton laevigatus
AATATGATTACTGTAGTTTAATAATATATAAATAATATTTTAATCTACCTAACCCAACCCATCAAACAATCAACGCCAAACTTGAATCTACTCAACCCTAAAATTTGTAAACAAATGACAAAAACGGAGGGAGTACTTTTTCTAGTACCATTTTTGAATTTTCGGATCCAATTCTGATTCAATTTTTTTAAAAAATGATTATTTTCCAGTTCTAATTTTTACGGTTTTCCGTTTGAGATCAGGGAGCCAGAACCGTGCACATTATATTCAAGTATTTCTATTCCATTCTAGAATTAATGTTTCTTTGTTTGTTTTTGTCCTTCAAAAATATCATATTTTAAATAATTAATTTAATTTTTTTTAATTTTTATAAATGAAGCAGAAAAATGCAAATGGAACCAATAAAATTTGAGAAGTTTGATAGTAAATATATTTTTAAATCGGGTATGAACTTATGCATAATTCAATAGACAGAAGCCATCCGGAAGCCAAAGAAACAAAGATCATAAGAATCTTTTAAGCATAGTATGTTAAAAGAACATCTTTTAGGCGCAGTAGTGACAGCGTAAAAGTGTGTTTTGTCTGTTTGCGGGAACGAAGTAGTTTATGTCACGAGGAGGAGTGTGCTGTTCAAATACAAATACCGCTCGCCTACTGCTTCTGGTGGAGCCGCCCTCATTAATCGGCGGACCGCACCGCCTTATCACCCAAGTTAGAAAATCATTTGTCTTGTATGCGCGCTAAATTACCAAACAATTTACCTCCGTTTTGGTTGATTTGACTATCCATCTGTCTAGTAGGGAACTCTTACAATGGTTTCAATTTTCAATCTCAATTGTAAAATTTCCGTATTTTGTTTTTTAATTTTCTAACGAGGGATTTAAGAATAGGCATATATATATATATTTTTTTTGCCCAGATAAGAATAGGCATATAACATGGTCCAGGATCATTGTTCTAAATTGTTAGGTCCGAAACAGGATATAATAAATTAAGAGTTTTGATAATTCCTAATTCTTTTAAGAAATATATAATATTAAATTTAATTTTAAATTTTTTATTAAATTAAAATAGTAATTTATTACTATCTAAAATATATTAAAAATATATTTAAGCATAAAATGCTTATAAAAAATATTGTCTTCAAGCATTTTTTGATGCAAAATTATTAATGATAGTGTCAACATTAATGTTTTTCAATATATTTTTTTCAATACATAATATAGTAATATCATTCAATCTTTTTGTAACATTATTGATCTCAAATAATTTTTTAATAATTTCAACTTTGAAAACTTCTTATGCCACTGTCACAGGTGTTGTTAACATGATTCGATAAGTAATTGAAACATTTGGATAGTAATCTGCATCTTTGACAAACTCAAAAATCTCGAGCAATGACATTAACACATTTGGCAAAGTCCTTTGCAACACTTTTATTTCAGAAAAAAAAAAGCTCTCTCCATCAACATCAGACAAATTATGATGTGAAAAAGTAGTCTTAAAATTATCACAATATTTTTTTAATTGATTCTCATCCAATGACTTCAACCTTATAGAATCAAGTAAAAATCCAAAAATATATTCAAAAAATCTTTAATTGCTCAAATCTATCTTTCAAAGAAGCAATTGCCATAATCACCATATCAACAACCACCAAAAAATAATTAACTCGAAAATACTCCTCTGGTGATTATTGCATTTCTTCATCATGATCATCATCATCAAATTGTCTTTTTCAAAAAACATAATGCTTAGTTGGAAGATTTGGCTCTATATTCATACTCAATACAAGGTTTTTGGCAGTATTCATACCAGTTTCAAATCTCACATTTCTATAATTTTCAAAATACGACGACCTTTCAACTCCTTTATTGTAGTGCAATGCACATTGATTTAGATTGCAATTTCTTACTCACCATGTCGATAGCAAATAAAATATCATATCAAATAATCATTCCAAGTAAGAATTCATCTAATATAGAAGTAGAAAAAAAAAAAACAACAATAGTACCTTAAAAATGCAAGATTATCCTCTACCTAAGCAACTAAACATTTATCTTACAGGTTTCAAAATTCAAGTTCACAATTCATGAAAAATAATCATAATCAATTAATAACATAATGAAGTATTAATTAGCGGTAAATAGCAAAAAAAAAAATTGAAAGAAACAAATAGAAAGAGAAAGAGAAAAGAGATATATATTTATGAGTGTTTTACTGTTTTATTAGCATCAAATGGAGAAAAAAAAAGTTGAAAAAACAAATTGAAAGAGGGATAGAGAAAATAGATATTTTTATGGGTATTATTAGCAACAAGTGACAAAAAAATTAAAAGAAACAAATTGTAAAAGAGAGGAAAAAAGATATTCTTTGATGGGTGCTATAGAATTTATTTATAGCATTCAAAGTTAAACTTGAATCATACTTCAATTTAATTTTTTTAACTGCTTTCGGATTTCATCTCCTTATTATACATCACTTAGGAAAAATAATAATAATTGAGTAGTCTTTCATCTCCTTATACTGTACTTAAAAAAAAAAATTAAAAGTCTTTATGGGCCCAAGGCAGGTGCCCCTCCTGCCCTTACCCAGGGCAAGCCTTTAGGGATCACATTTCTTATCAACAACTGCTCAAATAGAAATTCATATTTGTTAACAAAGAGTCACAACACAATTTACTAATCACGAATAGTCATACAATAGGGATGAAATTTACCTCTCAACAAATGCTCGAATAGTTCATATTTGTGACCAAAGAGTCAAAACATAGCTTTCTAACTACTAGACTAGACTCTCAATCTTTCAATTGTAAAATTTACTTCTAGGAAATTGACTATATTATTACAATTCTTTTTTTAAAAGAGTAAAATTAGAGTTCATGAAAATTACTCAAACTAAATATAAATCATAAAAAGGACATGTAATAATAAATCTCCATTTGAGATAATACCTAACCCAGCCGCCCTATCAACCTCGACCTCCACCCTAAGATGAGCTGTTAAACCCTGAGAATCTAGGGCCTCTTGGGCTCCAAGATTCTAGGGGCCCCTTGAATCCTATTGGACGCAAGATTTTCGGAATCTCACCACCTTAGACTCCCTATATAAGGCCTTCATCTATCACATGTCAAGGAATCGCTTTCTAGATTTTTAGATAGGGTCATGACAATAATGTAAAGCATAATAGTAATAAAAGATAAAGAGAGAAAAAGGAAACATGTGAGACTAAACTAAAATCTAGAGTAATATTTAGTTTAGATTATAGAAGATAAGAATATTAAACATAGTATCAAGTGAGTCATAAGTAACTAAGAAATAGATAAAGATGATAACTAAACCGGGAGTCATAGTAGTTTGACACAAGAGATATTGAATCAAAATAAGAATATACATGAAGAACTTATTAGACCATAAGTTTAGCAACATAAATAATTACTAAGGGATTATTTAAACCTTATAAAGAAGTTGGACAACCATAAAGCAATTGTAAGAAGAAATATTGAGGGGTACCTACCATAGGAACTACTCATTAAATATTGTGATCAACAATAAGTGAAGAAATATCACAGTTGATAATGATACATTCAAGATACAACATTCAGAAACTTAAAGAAAGATTACACACACACTATAATAATTACTCTATTGGGTAGTGGATTAGAACTAGATAGATGAAGATAAGATATGACATATTATTCTAAACTACTATTTTTATTGATATGATTAAGTTTGGCCTTAGTAGTCAAGCAATCTGTTCCCTATACTTGTGCTTAGATTTATCATATTACCATTTAGAGCAAGTTAGAACATAATCTGTTAATAAGTACTATGTTAAGCTTATATACCTCCAACAAGCATAAAGAGTGAGAATAAGAGTGGTCCATAGCTAGAAACCGCATAAAGATAATCGAAAGAATCATTGAAGAAAAACAAGTCTAATATATTGTGTATGTGTCTATATATATATATATAAACCAAATCAATTAGTGTGAGATGGAAGAACCAGTAGGACCCATAAATGAAACACGTCAGTACTTTAAGAATAATCTAGCCAATCAGAAACACCACATAAATAACAGAGGTAACATTGAAAGGTTAGTAACCACAAAAACAATTACACAGTTGAAAATATTTAGAATAAATTATGATAACTGATTTAGAGTACATATTTGATGAACTACATTTAAATACAGTTTGATGTGATTGAATGTTTGTGTCATTGTCTTGAAATGCATTAAAACATCCCAGAGAAAGGAAAACTAAGACTTTGTGTTCATTAATGTGTTATTGTATGTGAGTTTGCTTGTATTAAAGTTAAACTATCCACAAAGCAATTGCTTCACGAGTTTAGTTTTTTTAAACTCGTAGGTTATGAAATCAAGGCAGACAGATAGGAATAATTAGGAAAGCAGAATCAGAGTGTACAACAGGAAGCAAAGTGAAGAGTTATAACAGTATTTAGTTTGGTATCTACTATAGTTATAATGAAATATAAATGTTTCTAATTAAATATTTATGTAAAAATGTTTCTAATTAAAGATTTATGTACCTTGTAATTAAGTTTTAATCAAATAAAAATTTTAATTTAGTGTATGTTCTGATATTATCCAAGTTGAGTCTACACATGCAAAGTAACCATATTAGCTCGGCTGAAAGTAGTCAGAGTTAAGAGGTGTTATATTTTGTCTGAAAATTTTAGATATTTAAATATTGGACTTGTACCTCCATGAATGTGTGATTACTTTAACTTTTCAACGAGTTTTTTGCCTTGAAAATTAATCTCTTATGTTAAAATTTTAAAATCTAAAGATAACATTCAAACAAGAAATTTCATTTATCTATAATTATATTTCTTATTTTCGTATAATATTATATAGATGTATTTTGATTATTTCCTCTATTGATAAAATTTACATTTTATTTTAAAAAAGTAATAAATATGAATTCTATTTTATATTATTAGTTAGTCTCACTATATTTCAATATATAAAGGCCTCTTTTTTTCTCAATTTAATTTATTTTAAATAACAAAATTGTCACTTAAGAACATTTTTAAAATGGAGAAAAAAAAATCTTCGGATTTATGACCAAAATAATGCAATTTTTGTGATAGACAATAGTGGTTTGGTAAATTATGCGTTTGATCATTTAACTAATTTGAAAATAACAGACATGCAGCTGATTCAGTGATTGACTTATAGGAGACAAAAGATAAAAAGGATGAGAAGAAAAAATAGACTTTTTCTTAAGAATTTAGGTTGCCTAATTTATGAAAGTTTATTTATTTTGAATACATGGTCTCACAATGGTCCGTCACATTTGACTAATAATTGTGTTTTTTTTTGACATAATATCCTATTCTACTTGGGATATGGGAAAGGGATTAATAAGCCTCGAATCCGAGACCTCAGGTCTCAGAAAAGAGGTGCCTCACCACTAGACCATCTCTTGGGCTTTGAATAATAATTGTTTAACGTGTAAATTAGTATAATTCAAGGATTTTATTTTTTGAAAATCCCAAAGGGGAATTACCATATCATACAAAAAAATCACAAAGTATTGAAGTGATAATGAGCCATCTTCAAAAAAAAAAAAAAAAAGATAATGCGTTTATCAGTGTGGGTGTTTATGAGCCGCTCTCGAGCACGTTTGTTTAGAGCTAAATGAAATATGCTCGTGAGAGAGCTGCTCGGGAGCCATGCTCGAAAACCGCTCATTTATAAACGAGCTCGATTATGGTGCTCGAGCTCGGCTCGTTTAGCTGATGAGCAAGCATTTAACGAGCTGAGAAGCAAGCTGTTCGCGAAACTCTCGGTTTATTTGCATCCCTATTTATCATGTCCATTCACTTGTTTTGAAAGCCAATAAACACCAAAATTGGAACATTTAGAAAGATAAAACTTACCATCTTTAATCACACTAACCAAATTCCAAATTATCAAACGAAATCGGAATACAATGCATAAACAAATACTTGACAATCTAAAAATACACAACCAGTAAAAAGGTATTATTAACCAATCAAGCCATAGTTTCTCAGAGAGCTAGGAGCTCCACCATTGTTGCATCACCACTACCATTAAATTGTTGTGCTAAAGCGCTAAAGCCATAACAAAACCATCTTCCTCGGATTCATACCGCACCAAAACCGGAAAGCCTCATTTCCGAAAATAAAGCACCGTCAATAAAGGCATTCCAAACATGTAAATATGACCTTGATTTTATGTTATATTTATGATATGTGATTTAAGGAAATTGATAAATTTAGTGTCTAACCTATATAAAAGATTTCAATTTAGTATCTCACCATTTGTTTTTGTAAAATGGTGTCCAAACTCACAAAACTAATTAATTTAGTGTATTTTGCTTATGTGGCTCGCCGGATTCCTGTAAAATTTCAATTTGGTACTTAACCTTTATAAAATGTTTTAATTTAGTGCTTAATATTTATAAAATAATTCAAATTAGTGCTTAACTTTTATAAAATATTTCAATTTAGTTTCTCTTCATTTTTTAATATTCCATTTTTGGTAGTTAGCAAACGAAGCTTAGAGTTTCTGACAACCGCCTCATCTCTAGAAATCCAAATATGGAATTAGTTTTGTTGATTGATACATTGTTTGCCCGAAATTGACTAAAAACCATTCAGATTATTTTCTTTTTTTTTCACTACCATTAATGACGATGGAACTCACAATTGATTATATCAAAATGAAGAGATCAACAAGAGAAATTGACTAGTACTCTCATATTTGGCAGAAGATCGTCATATGTCAATGAAAATTCAATTGAAACGGAAAATTTATTAACTTTTTGACTTAAATTCACATATTCCAACAATTTATGCTCGATTTAAGGACATTGATGACTCTCTTACCAATATTGGCCTATTGGTATACAAATTAGGCCAATTCCATTGTGATTTTAAGTGACAACCAAAGTTTCAAGTCTAATTAGTTTTTAGTTAATTTCGGCCAAATGGAGCATCAAACTTCTAAAATAATTCCTTTTTAGGGCAACTGGAGGTAACGAACTCTTTATTTTATTTGTTTACCACCAGAAATGACATTTGAAAAAAAAAAAAAGAGAAGACACTAAATTGATACTTTTTATAAAGGTTAAGTACCAAATTGAAATAATTTATAAAAATTAAGCACTAAAATAAAATTTTTTATAAAAGTTAAGCATCAAATTGAAACCTCACCGGAATCTGGCGAGTCGTATTAGCAAGATACATCAAATTGAATTAGTTTTATAAGTTCAGACACTATTTTATTCAAAAAAAAAAAATGAGACACTAAATTAAAATATTTTATAAAGATTGTACATCAAATTGATTAATTTTCCTTTAATATAATAATTAATATTTTTATAATAAATTTACAATGAGTTTATAAAATAGAATTCATAACTATGATATATTTATGAGAACTTCACAACTAATTAATCATTAATTCATAATCTAAAAAGATAACTTTGCAACTTTTTACAATGTGTACATAAATTTTCAATCAAAACTTTCGAATAACATTTTCCGTTTATTTTGGACCAAAATCAATGTTTTTTTGGGAGGAAAAGGTTTCTTAAATTTATTAACAACCAATTTATGAACTTATGCTATTGCTAACATTTGATTTGGCTTGGAAGGGTGGGTTTGCTCACAGAAACAATTTCACTTCAAAAGATAAAAATATTAGGATTAAAGAATCAAATTTGTCTTGCTTATGAGATTGCAACATTTAAACAGCTTGAATTGTAAAAGATATTACATAAGAATAAACGAATTAGGATATGGAAATGCCAAAAATCAAAGTTCATAATTAGTTTATCATCCGTTTATGGAAAAGTTATTAAAAGTTGACTACTAGTTTATCATAAATTGCCAAATAAACTAATTAGCATAACACATATATCTATTAAAATATATAATAACTAAGTCTTGACTGATGATTTGGCAATATAAAAAATACAATTACTTATGTGGCAACATTATAAGAATTAAAAATTTTCTTAATTTTATTTTTGTTATTTTTTATTTTTAAAAATATTATGTGAGACATTAATTAATAATTTTTAATGATTAAATAATACATACAACTAAATATTAAATTTATTTTCATTTATTTTTTAACTATTATGTTCAAAATTTCAAAAGTTATATCTAAATATATAAATCTGGAATCATCAATACATAACATATATGTCATATAAGTACAATATCTAATACAATTTCTAAAATTGAGAAAAAAATTTTTAGAGAAACAAAACTAACCTAAATAATAATTTGTTTTTGTTATTGCTGCAAAGTTTGTTGGTATCTAATTACATTTACTTATAAAATGTTGTATAAAAATGATAAAAAAAAAAAAGCTTAATTGTATAAGCTTATGCAACTTGAGTTCAAAATATTAAAAAGTTAAAAACATACATAATAGTAATTCAAAATACTATAAAAATCGCGTATTGCGAGGGCACATGTCCAGTACTTATAAATTATTAATCTATCAAATTTTAACTTGCTAATTTACATTAAATTTACAATACGTTTATGAAATGTATACGAAACTATATCTTTAATAAATAATATATTCTTAAAGGTTGATAATTCATTCCTAATAAAATTATGATGAAAAAAAGTAAATTAAAACTTAGTTTTTTTTTTTATAACTAATGGGAATTAAATTTTAATGAGTTTGCAACAAATTTATAAAGAATTTACAGTATATTTATGAAAAGTTTAATTTTTCTTTTGTGAAAGAAAAGGAGAGAGGAATGATAACGTCTACCATATTATTACTAATCAGGCTTAAACTTCCTCTCAAATTCAAAGGAGAAAAAGGAAGTCCATGAACAAAATTTCAATAGGAGCAAATGACTTTTAGTTCAATTGGTTAGAGTGATGCATCTCTCTGTCTGAAGTCGGGTTCAAATCTTAATAACTTAATTAAAAAATAAAATTTGCAATTCAAAAATGAAAAAAAAAGGAAGAAAGGATATAAATAAGAGCTAGTAGCTCACCGAGCTCATTATCTCTATCCTACTTCGAAGTTAATGTGTTAAGCAAAGTTATGCCTGAAGCCATAAAAAACAAAAGAGACTATAGGATGAATGGTCCTCGCAAGGTTTTTTTTGTCAGTGGTTGAACTAGGCAAGATACTGTACAGATGCCATTTTCACTTCTTGTTGTTGTCAACTTTGAACGAATGCTTGAATCAATTTCATTAAGAAAGGAAAAAAAGATCGGGCAAGCTTAGAAAGGATAAGAGATGGCTCGGCGTTCACTGGCATTGATGCATCAGTTGCCATTCAATTTGTTGTTGCCTACGACAGAAAAGATGTGACCAACTACATTAGCACTTGTTGAATTGGTCTTCTGTAAGTGCTATCAGTAATTTGACTTTTTGTGACTTGAATGGCGGCTTTGTTTTCAAAGAAGAAGAAGAAGAGTGCGTGCTACTTGCTTAAATTTTAAAATTTTGTATTATTTATTTCCTATAAAATATTTAAAAGTATAATTCACTAAGGTTAATCTGGATATTTAAAATTAAATAAGATTAATTAGTTAAATTGTCATATTACTAAAGAAAAATAATGTATTATTTAAATGAGTTAAATCGCTTGCGATCTACTTAGAGTTCGACTTGATTAAAGTTTGTTCAAAAACTAAAGGGGATAGCTATTATAAACATAATATAAACAATTTATAAACATATTATAAATAAATTAATAAATAAAATAAATATAACATTTTTTATCAGTGAAAAATTATAATGTAAACATTTTAAGAACTAAAAATATAATTAGGCTAACAATTATTTTGGGACTTAAAGACTAAGCATTTTCTAATGTTATCTCAACACTAAATGAGTCAAGTTGATAAATAAATGAGCTGAGCTCGAACCAAGATTTAAGATCGTTTAATTGTATATTTAGACAATATATGTGTTAAATCAATTTTTTAAAAATAAAAATTTAATATTTATTGTAATATAACAATTAATTAATTCTTAAATAAAATTTAGATCTAATTATTCATCTATAATTTTTTTTCCTCTTTCATTTATAGGTTATAGAAAAAGAGCCAGTCGAAACTTTGATCAGCTAAAAAAAATAAACCAACTTAGCTTAAATTTGGCAGTTTACAGTCCCCGTAAATTAAAATACATCTCGACAAATATTGGGTATAATTTTATAATTTTCTCTCTCTTTTTTATTAGGTAAATTTTGTAATTTTCTCTTAATTATATCATGATGTTCATACAAAAAAATGAAACGTTACAGGACGACGTCGTATTATCGTACTAAAAATCGTAGGAAACAGAGACCTGGAGACTGAAGTCTATGCTTTTGCCTGTTGCAATCTTTGGTGAGATTTGACGGGAGAGACACAAACAAAGCTATGGATTTGCGCAGATATTGTATAGCGTTGTTGTGGGTTAGTGTTATATTACCAATTGTATCATCAAAAGAGCAACTAAGCTCAAGAGAATGCGAGGATCTGGGTTTTACAGGTCTTGCTTTGTGCTCTGATTGCAACACTTTTGCCGAGTATGTCAAGAATCAAGGTCATTTCAATCAATCCCTTTTGCCTCTTAGCTGAAATTTCATATATTTGATTCATTTGTTTCCTTCTCAATTTTTTGTTTGTTCCTAATTTTTTAATTAGTGTATGAATTATGAATATTCTATCCGATTCTCAAGTGGGTTTGTTTCTTTAGTTTCTAATGTTTAATAATTAGTTTGCAGATTATATGAATATTTGAAATTTCTGTAGGACTATTTTGTTTGATATATAACTATGAAAAGTTTCAAATTTTATATTTAAGGAGATATTCGAAAATTCTGTTAAATTGATATTCATAAACCCCAGATTAGCTGGAAAAAACATAAAGAATTGTATCAATCTAATAATGTATTTTGTATAATGGAGAGATGAAGCTTGCTACCTTTTTTCGTTTGATGAAAATTGTGTTGCTATTTGGTTGTCATCCAACTGCTGTCTTTTGATCTTATCATAAACTCATAGTTGATTACTATTGTAAATTTAGCTTGCTGCTGCATCAGGGCCTTCCAGTTCTTTTTGGTTTTTAATGTTACGGATAAAATTTCTTATTTAAATTTCATTCATAAAACTGCACTTTATTAGGGCAATCAGTAGTGTTTAAGATGTTGAAAAGTATGATGCACAAGTACATTTATTTACCCTCAGGATTAGGTTATGGAACAATATAGGTTTTCTATTGTGATGTCATCTAAATGTTCTATTAACCAAGCCAAAAAATCTTTGAAATGCCCTGTGATGGAGCGCAAGTAACTAAGAAGAAGCATAGAAAATTGAAATTCAAATAATAAGATGACTTCTACATCTATATGATGCAACTACTTATGGGATTTGAACTCATAAGTCAAGGTTACAATGAACGGACCTTACTGTTGCTCCAACATTACTTGTCACATTGACGAATGCTGGTCGAAAAGTGGAAGGGACTAAACTATATATATGTCTCATAGTTATTTAAATTTTAAAAAATAAAACATAAATTACGAAGAATTTTTTAAAATAAAAAAAATGAGGGGGGTTGGAACCCATCCCAAACACCCTTGTGTCCGTCCCTGACTTGTCACAATGATACAATGACTATAAGTAGGTTGACTTATCGACAAAAGCTATACTGGTTACGCTTAATGAATCATTAAAGGAAAAGAGGGAAATGCACTTTCCTAATATCTTCTCATTATTGCTCCTTTGTCGAGATTTTAGAAGTTTGACATGCCCTAGTAGTTTGTTTTAAAAATCAATTTTAATTAGACAATAAAGATGATGTTCCGTTAGTTTCCTTTGAAGAATAACATTTTCCCACCTAAATAGTTTATATAAAATGATTATTTTTACATAACTTCCCACCACCACGCACCCCGCACACAACCCCCCCTCTTTCCATCTCCTCTTTTGTTTTGGACTTTCTTTGTAAATTATTTGGAATGAAGTATTCTGACTAATAAGTTTCTGCTGTCCATATCAAAACACTAGACATTTTAACTGAGGCTTAATTGTTTTCATATAAGATTAGAGTTTATTGATGGTACTAATGAGTTCCCATAGTAAAACTCAATTAAGCCTTGAAAGGGACCTTTTTCTTTTCTTTGGAAACACCCAGCCTATCCACGCATCCTAACATGATACGTATATGTTGGCACTTTCTGATAAATAAACTTGTCAAATTTCAGTTTCCAACATTGTTGACCTTCGGGTGAGAGAACCACTGTAGTGTGTTGATGTTGTAAATGCTCTAGACACTTTTTTTATTTTGCATATTTCATGCAAAAGTTCTATCTATTTAAGGTCAATGATGTAATCTAAGCTTGCATCTGAGACTATATTACCGATTCATGCATGATTTGCAATATTTCATGATGTTCTTAAAGATGTAACATTCATCCCTGCATATGTTATAATGCATCTTCTGTGACATATGCGCCAAATTAAAAATTATTTGTACATTTTTATTACCAATTTTGTTAGAGATTAAGTACTATAACGTCCAACAAACTCGTTGATTGAATTTTTAGTTCAGCCTGGTTGTTGTTGGCATTACTTTGTGTAATCATATAACCAAGAATCATATTCACATCAAATTTGAAATTGTTCGGTTCTCTTAGTTTTCCTTGATTAGCACCCAAATTGTATGGCGCTAGCCAGGAAATCTAATTCTAAAATGAAACTTATTAGGAATGGTGATGCAATTAAATTTTTGTATGAAAATGATAGAAAAAATCACGAGAAATCGAATAATAGCATATTGGCATCATATGTTTGATAGATATAATTGTCCAAGCATATAACTTGTTCACTAAACTGAAGTTTTTTTGTTGGATAATAACAGTATAAGGTTAAATTGTGGGTGCAGAGTTGGTGTCTGACTGTTTGAAGTGCTGCACTGAGGACTCTGATGACTCCATGAGCAAGGTATGTATCATACCGCAGGATAATAGAATATTATGGATCTCAAAAGTATTTTGAATCATGGTCTCTACTATTGCTTACCCTATTACTTTCATGTGTTTCTAAGAATATTGCATTGTAATCCCTGTTCCATGCATTATGTTCTAATCTAGCAATTCCATTATGCAATGAAATGTCTATCTTGCTCAACGTTTGAATTTGATGAACTTAAACTGCACATTTCCAAGACTTAGTAACTCTGCGAACTTTTAAATTTGTTCCTTCATTGGTTGTGACCCCTGGATGATGTGGCTTATGATGCCTATTTTTCACTTTTCTTTAATCTCTGAAAACATGTCCTTCTTATAAAATTGTAATGTAAGAAGGTTTCATGGGATAAGTATTTTACATGAAAAATTTAGGTAACATGGGTGTACTCTTTTGTTACAATTCCAGATCACCTATTCTGGTGCTTTACTGGAGGTTTGCATGAGAAAATTGGTGTTCTATCCTGAAATCGTTGGTTTCATCGAAGAAGAAAAGGAACAGTTTCCCACAGTTAAAGTTCAATATGTTTTCAACTCTCCTCCAAAGTTGATCATGTTGGATGATGAGGGTCAGCATAAAGAAACTGTTAGGTAAGCTACATTATTATTTTTGCTTCTGTTCATACTTAACAACAATGAAACAGACAATTGGTAATTTTGATTATAGCTAATAGCTTAAACTGGATCACAGCAAGTGTTATGAAGTTTTTCTAGATCTTATTATCCCATCGTATATTGCCGCTGGACCGTAGTCCAACCCAACCACTGGAGGACAAAAACGTTATACTATTATCACTTCTACATCTGCATATAGACCTAGACCTTTATTCAGGTAGAATAATAAAGATTTTATTTTTTCTCATTGTATTATTTGGTTGTGCAGAATTGACAACTGGAAGCGTGAACATGTGTTGCAGTTTCTGCGCGAGAAGGTTAAGCATCCATCGTCCTAATGATAAGTTTTAGTTTTGTTAATCTATCCATCATTTATATGTTATGTTTTTAAATTGTAGTTGAACATTGTGAGGAAACCAAATTCTAAAAGATAATCCAAATTAGACATTGCAAATTGTCTTTCTTCTTTATTCTGGAGAATCATGAATAAGCACACCCATGAATTATGGCAGCAAGTTTGGAAGATTTAAGACAATTTGTATGTATTTAATTCAAAAAAAAAAAAATTGAATTTACAAATGAAATGCATGCAACCCTTTTCCAAAATGGTCCATAGCTTATAATATCTGGAAATTATTTTCTATCATGTGGTGGATGAAAATTGAATGTGAAAAGAGGGTTGCGTTGGTAAACAAATGCTGCTCTTTTGCCACTTCAGCTTCAAGCCGACGCCTATAATAATTGTGTTTATGATTATGTTATTCACTGCTGCTTCAGACTGACTGCAAATATTTGGAAAATGTAAACGCGTTTGGTCTCATTTTCTAGCCGTTCTGTAAATGGTCCAGTTCATTTCTACATTCTAATATATATATATTTTTTATTTACAAGAATAATGTGAATTCTAAATTACTCTTTTGACTATTTTAAATAGAACCCTGTTATAAAATATTTTGAATAGTACCCATTTTGGTATAGTTACAAATCAACTTCCTAAAATTGTGTGATCAAAAAAAATTTTTTTTCTTAATATACAATTTAACACTTCACGTTTGAGTGTTTTTCCGAATAGAACACTAATGTTTGCGTTTGTACAATTTAACACGTAATGTATTAATTTCGAAACAAATTGAGACCTATAAACATTTCCGAACTTCAGTATGTTATATGGTATGTTTCTGTTCATTTTTCCCTTTTTTTCCGAAGTAACTTTTAGCGCAGTAACTTTTACCTCCTGACATTGCAAACTTCCATGGTAATTTTTAGCATTTTAATAAACTTTTAGCTCCCCAACATCCGAAATAACTTTTAACATTTTAATAATTTTACTTAAAACTATTATTTTATTTTTATAGGATTTTAATAAGTCTACTTAAAACTATGTTGTCGTTGCCGTAAATTTTTTATAAACTCCTGATTTTGCCGAAAATAATAAAACATTTCAAACGAGCACAGAATTAACTAATAATTAAACCATGAACCAACCCCTCCATTATATATTTCATTACTCCTTTGTTATACAAATGAGGTTTACGAATATACATTTTTTTTCTCCTGTCTAACTAGGACATGGATAAATAAACGTACCATACTATTACTAGCTTCCCTACATACCATCACCGGCTCTAAATCATTACCTTACCTTGATGGTTTAATTTAAAGATCTACCGCCATACATATATAAGAAACACTAATTTTTTTTCAGAACTGCTGTTACAAAGTTACTTCTGCTCCACAAAATTTGTTCAGCAGAAAACAACAAGGTTACCGCACCCAAGTGTGGTGCATTCTCAACGACCCTTCCATGTCGTCGCTTAACCATAAGTTTTGTCACCGGAAAATGTTAAATTGCCTTCTCAAATTTGGGAGAACTGGTCTTGATGGGGGCCCAGAGATCTGCACCGTTGCTACGAGCAACTCCTAGAGTGCACGATATTGGTACAAGACATAAACCTCTGCTTCTCAGACTAAATTGCTCTAATTCCAATTCCTGCATCAGTAATCAATCAAATCCTTCAGCAACCAATAGTTCTAAATGATAAAGGGTTCAAATGCTAGTCAATTCTAGGAAAGTGTCAAGATAAAATTTGTTCCAATGACTACAAAATTTTCTTCCAAAAATATTTTTCCTACACAAGCATGCAATGCAATGATTGACTACTTCCATAATCAAGTTCAAACTTAATGATGTTATAAAACAATATTCACCTGCAGCTGAGATGTCGGTGTACCTTCAAGGTATGGAGCGCTCAAAACCTGAAACCATAACAGGAAAATTAACTGACATGCCCTACTTCAAAATCTTTATTAACACTCCCAATTCCATTAAAATGTCAAACTTTCCAAGACTATCTAAGAAAACTACACTTATCTTTCATTTTTTACATTAATATTTTCTCGATTGCCAAAAAGCCTGCTCATTTAATTAGACCAATCAAATGGCCGAGAATTGTTGATGGATTGATCATGTCCTGCTGTTCCCTAAGTGGGAATCAAGAATGTCTGAAAAAATTTAAATCCCCTAACCAAGGACCAAAAAAGGCAAAAAAGAAGAAACATTTATTCCAATTTCTAGTAGTTTCAAGAAATGATGGTAGCCAGAGCATGTATAATAGCACTCCCAGATCACATGGTTGACAGGCTATTGCATTAGATGCTTCCATCCATTATAAAGGAAAAGCTTCGCAATGGAATGAATTCCTCCAAACAAACTATCGAACCAAGTCTTATTCTCAAATATAAACTCAACAGCTAAACAAATTGAAAATGGCATATATACGTAAGTTCACTGCCATTCACAATTTCATTTCCATCTTGAACATGTGTCATAAATTTTACAGTAAGCAAGTATATATCGTAAGGATAAGAAGTGAGACGATAAAAGGCCAAACCTTAACTTGTTCATGAAGAAATCGTATGTACTCCATTGCCTCCAAAAGTACAGATGCTGTATCTGTCTGCGGAAAAATAAAAAGAGAGTATAGAAGTGCAATTCTAATAGCATGAAGAAAATGAAGCATCAAAGACAACTGCATAGTTTTCAAGCAATGAATAAGAGATCCTCGTTTATACCTTTCCATACGGTGAAACAAGTTGCTGCAGGGCTACGATGCGTTCGCCAAGCTTCTCTTTCCTTTCCTATTCCAGAACAAAAATAGGAAGCACAAATGAGCTGCTGAAATGAGTGGGTACAACCAAATGGCAACCAATAGACTAATTTAACATGTCATTCAAGTCCCAAAAATGAGGCATATGATTTCTGCACAAAAGGGTAATACCAGAACTTCATGAATGATGGATCTTATTATATGCATTGACACTGCCTACTAGAGCCAATTATACTACTTCATTTCGATGGCCATTCTTGTTCTCATAAACTCGGTAAAACAAAGAAACAAGAATCTGTATCCTATTCTAGGAAATGTAAAATGAAAATAAAGGAATGCAAGGTGAAACCTTTGAGGAAATAGAAATATCAGCCTTTTGTCGCTTGGTTGCAATTGAAGTGATACTGCCACGGTCAACAGAGCAGGGACTTCTTTTGTTTTCCATCATCTTTTTCAACACAATCGATTGTTCTCCCTATAGAAGAAAATCATATAGAATCAGAGATCAAGGAAAGACATACAAAAAGATTTTACTAGGATGACAAAACTTTAAAAAAAAAAGAAAAAGTCCACAAGAGCCGGGCAAGCTCAATTGGTAAACAGAACTCAACCATTTCAAATGGGAACCCAAATTGGACCGTCACAATAAAGACCTTAGCAGACTCTAACTTCATCTATGTCTACAATGGGGCAGTGGGCATGAAACTGACCAAAGTCTAAATTCCAAAATCAAAAGATTGCATAGACTAAGCACCTCAAGCAAAAGGATAAATGTACATTTTCTTTCACCTTCAGCAATGATAATCATATATTTTTCAAGTTATAAGAGAGCAAGTGGAGCTTGAATACGAGCCAATCTATCAAAAGATGGGTGTTTACGCCATCTGAGCTTAAACAAAGCAAAGAAAAGAAAAATTATAGTTGAAAATCCAATAATGTTGATTTTGATTGAAGCAAGCATGTAATGTCATATAGATCCCAAATTATGGACCTACTATATTCATCTCAATAAAAAATAACATTATAATTATACTATAAAGTACTCAAATATTAAAAAACAAAAAACGTACACGGCATCTTGGGGAAACAAACAAATAAACAAAAATCATAGTTCACACTTCATATTCTAAACAGGAAAAAATGCACTGTTTTGGTCAGAGATAAACTATACACAACAGCAAGCTAAAACAATACAATAATAAATGCATCTATTTCACCATTAAAATAGAGCTGCATGCTTAAATTAAATATAATATCCAAAATGATTAATTAATTGTATGATGACAATCAGACACAGGTTCCCTTAAGTAATGAAAGATAATCAAATTGTTCTTTAATATCAGCAATAATAAATAAATAAACAATGCATGGAATCAATTTTCATATACTATCTATCTTTTAATGATCAGGCAAGAACTCATCATTTGGTAAAAATAATAAATATTATCATCAGGAAATATAGAAATAAATGAACATAGTATTGTAATGATTATGCAACTGTGATGGAGAACAAGATACAAAATTGAATAGAAGATTGCTATGTGGGACCAGATTGTAATTTACATCAATTATCGAGCGTGAAGGAACATTGATGCGTTAAATTTGTTGATAGTGATAAAATCTACCCATCTGCCTTTTATTTAATTAAACAACAAAAAAAAAAATTTAATTGTGGCAATAAAAATTGCAAATTTTATTCCCAAAGTACATTCAAAGGTTAAAAGAAAAAATCTAAAAACCCACCTAACCCATTAGGCAAAATGGTAAAAAGAAATCTTTGGAAGGGAAAAACACTACAATATGAATTTAAAAACAGAAAAAGGGAAAAACTAAGCTTAGATTAGTTGGAATATGAAAGAAACAAACTTTATCCATTTGGGAATAAAAAAAGATTAATTTTTTAGTGTTATGAACACTAAAAATTAAATTGCTAGTGGGTAAAAGCAAAAAATGCAAGCGGGGAAGAAAACTCACCAAGAATTCAGAGACTGCATTGGCAAGAAGGGAGCTGAAAAGTGCAAAGAGATAGTGAAAGTGGTAAGAGAAACCCACTTCCAAAATCACTCAAAATTCAACAAAGGTGAAGTGAAAGCCAACAACAATGGCTTTAATTTTTAGTTTTTGTCAATACAGAAAATAACCACAAAAGGCCTTCTTTCTCTCTCTTGTCCGCTGCAGAAAAAGTAGACTGTGTGCTAGAATTTGTCAGTTCTTGCGTCTTTAAAGTTGACAACTTTTACATTCAATAAGTGAACTCTTATTAGAGACAATAACACGGATTAGCAGAGAATCGCTGCAATCCAAACACCAGAAACCTTTCGAAAAAAAAAATAGACTTTAAAAGAAAAAGGAAAAAAGTTTAGTGACAAAATCAGCAGCCGGGAAAAAAAAAGGGTTTAAGAAAACGCCGCCGCCGGAGTAGGTGGTGGTGGAAGGTGGCGTGGCAGAAGTAGAGGCTAGATAGAAGAAGAGACTAGGTGGAGAGAGAGAGGGAACTAAAGAGGTATTTGAGAGGAGGTTTTATAATGGTTTTGGAAATTATTTTTTTAAAATATAAAAACAGAAACAATTAAACTATTTTCTTTAATGCATAAAAAATAATAATTTTAATACTAATATAGTTTTAATTTATATATATATTGTAATTAGTGACAGCTAATATACAACAATGCAGAGACAGGGATTTTAACTCAGTGATATAACTAACCATGGTTGAAAATGACCACATTCATTTCGATACCTCACCTTTCTGTTTCATACTTCAATTGGCTTGGCTTGGCTTGGCTTGGCTTTTCACCTTTTTCTTCATTGCAACTCCTTTTCTCTAACATGTTGAGCACATTTTCTAAAATTTAATTATTTAAAAAAATTAACCAATGTATAGAACATATTTACAATCTCTAAATATATATATATATATATATATATATATATATATATATATAAATTCAATTTATATACTACTTTTATTCTTAAAATAACAAAATTTTAGGGTAAAATTCCGTCCTTAAATAATTGAGATTTTTAGTGTTTTTTATTGAATTAGAACAATTATTTCTTTTATCTTATAATAAATGTAATTTATTTTTAGTGCACGTGAAGTCTACTTTTTATATTGAGCAGATATGAATTATTATTTTAGATAGTAGAATGAGAATAAAATTATAAAAATAAATAAATAAATAGTAAAAGTCTCAATTAATAAAAATGAGTAGTATATATATATATATATATATGTTAAAGACTTAAAATAACAATAAAAAGAATTTTCTTTTAAAAAAATTTGGAAGTACAAATAAAAAGACGGCGCCGGCGGCTTAATCGTGGCTAGAGTCTCAACAAAGAGAGCTTGCCTGGAAACCTGTCTCGTCATGTAACAAATTTTTTCATATGGGTCCCACATATTTGAACCAAAACAAGATGAAAAGACCGCATTGTTTGAGATATTTCACGGATTCAGTTTATCAGACTTAGACAAGGGAAAATTACAATATCATCCCTCATAGTCGTAGTTGTTCAATATTACTATTTAATCATTCATTTTTAGCAAAATAACTCTTATGTCTGCCTATTATTTAGCCTTGTTCAACAATTTCCTTTTCTGTCTATATTTTTTGGTAATATTAGTCACATCCTAAGGAATGAAATTGAAAAAATTAGCTAAACATTAAGGAAAAATACTAATATTAATTAAAAAAACTGTGGAATAAAATAGCGAAATTATTACTATAATATACGTGGAATGACTAAATTGTTAAACAAAATCAAAATATGGAAATGATAGAGATTAAACTGATTAATTTCTGGACTTTAAGGATAAAATAGTAATTTTTTAATTTTTTTTTTTTAAATTATCCAACCTCAATATTCGCATTACAAAATGAGTGAATTTGTTACTCCATATCCTAATGAAAATTGGCTAAAGCTGCTTGCTGGCTAACTTTAATTTTAGTGAGAAATACATTTTTGCTCCTCACAATATATTTTGAAGTCCTTATATTTTAAAAACATATTAATAAATCCATATAACTTTATTCTTTGGTCTTTCCAGCCATTTTTCATTTATATACGTTAAATCATACTTTAAAAAAAAATTGCATTACCTTTTATTTATTTTTATTATATTTACATGAAAATTTATCTTCCAAATTCTGGTTTTCTTACTAACATACTTTTAAATCTTTATAAATGTATATAAAAAGAAGGGATGAGGGAGAGTGAAAGAAA
>CATIWJ010292684.1:0-13662 GCA_949640765.1 Croton laevigatus
CTAGCATTTCCTTATACAACCCAAAACAAAAGTATTAACAAATCTACAAGATTGAAAATTTAAAAGTGAAAGCATTTCCACAAAGCAGTAGATCTCAGGGAGGGAGCTAAAGCGAAATCAATATAATCAATTATAACAAAACAAAATCAATTATAATTTCACCAAAAATAAACAACAAGAACGAAAATCAGCTTTTAAGGCTTGAATCCTTGCCAGCGGTGATAGGGCTTCGAAACGGCAGTGAAAAAGTGATTCTAGCAGGTGGAGCTTCAATCGATGGGTGGTTGTTTCGGTGGAGGCTCTCGAGCTGACTTATGACTGATTAGTTTTTAGGTTAAAAAGTTGTGGATGGAATTCTGACCGGTGGTGGGCAATCGAAGGTGAAATAGTTTGTGGTGGCTGGGACAAAGGAGGGCGGCGGTGGTGGCTTTGCTAATTTTGAACAGTGGTGGCTAGTCGGAGAAGGGCGATGCTTTGATCGGTGGGTGAAGGACCGTGGTGGTGGTGTCTGGTGGAGCACTGGTTCTACCTGTTGTTGGACTTGATTTCATATGCTGGGGAGATGGAGGTGGATATGGCTGGGACTAGGGAGTTGGATTTCTGATCATGGCTAGGGGAGGAAGAAGGTTGAAGATAACATTTTTGCAAATCAGTCCTTGATTTATTGATCTTTTTAAAAAGGTCTACAAAAATACATTTTAGTCCATTTTAACAGAAAAATTAGGTGGAAATGTATTTTTGTCAACGGAAATATAAAGCAGGGAGTTTTTAGTCTGAAAAAATAAAAACTGGGAGGAAAATGTAATTATGGTGAAAATATAGGGACTTTTTTTATAATATCCCTTTAGAAAATTTTAAAATCAGGTGCTTATTGCTTGCTTAATTGTTAAATCAGCACTAATGCCTGGCATACGAGTAGCAACAGGTTCGGTGGTTATAAAACGCTTAATAATAATTAATTTAAAATTTTTTTAGCAGTTATATAATTTATTTCATAGTTTCTTATCTGGACCACCTATATAAATAGTCTTAGTTATTTAAGAAATTAGATTTTTTATATAAAAAATTTATATTATAACTCTAAATTAGATTGATCAGTTTACAGTTTTAACTTAAATTTTTATAGTTGATTTTGATCTAAAACTGTAGCACAAACTGTTCATATATTTTTATTACATTTTTAAATATTTTGTTAACACAAAAGAAGAGGCCCTAACTAAATCTCTATTCAAACCTGTAAAACTTTTGATTTTTGTGTGTTGAGTTTAGGGGTAAAAATGTAATTTTGCACCTTATGTGCACAATGGTCATTTTGTAGCCTTATATTTTGTTTTGATGTAATGTAATATGATAATTTGAATGTCCGTTTGATACTCAGAATGACAAAACGTTCATTTCGAATATAATTTTGTATTTTTTGGTTTCAGGGTATTTTTATCATTTTGACATTTTTATTAATTAAAATTTATAAATAAATTTATATTTTATTAATTATGAAATTAAAAAGTAATTATGAGTCTAGTTAGAACATTTAATTGGTATTTGATTAGAATTAGTATTTAAATAGTATTTTAGAGTTAATTAATTAAATAAATAAATTTCAGGATTATATTATAATTTTTAATAGGTTTTTCTGTATAAATATCTAAGGAATCATGTCTAAGGAGTGTTTAGAGACATAGAATTTTATGTGTCTTGAAAACATGGGTTTTAGAGGTGTTTTTAGTAGCGCCTTCATTTAGTCTAATTTGTAAATAAGAAAGGGACGAAGTTATAAATTGTAAATATTTTTTTATTAAGTTTTAATTTTAATGTTGATAAATAAAGTTAGTGCTAAATTCTAAAGAACTAAAAGAGTGGGATTTAAGATATTTAAATTTCCTCCAGAATACCCGGTACGGAAATTAAGCACAAAAATTTTTACGAAAAAGCATTTCGTAAATTTTGTCGAAAGTAGCAATTTTAGCACCCAATGAAAAGTTACGAAATAAATTAAATAAAATTGAAATAGTCCTTTAATTTTACCGTTGGGTGCGATTTTATAAAATAAAAGTCAGAGGCATCAAAAAGTTAATTAAAACGTAATTTTCAAGTTATCGGTTAAATAATTAAGAAATAAATAAATATAAAATAATATAATATATTAAAAAAGGGAAGAAAAAAGGAAAAAGAAAAAGGTCAAAGTCACGCAAATTAACTCACCTGTTAACTATATATATATATATATATATATATATATATATATATATATATATATATATAAAAGGAAGCACGGCTAGGTTTAACGACCAAGACCAGCGGCACTCTTTCCTTTTCAAACGCAGCAGCAAGAGCAAGGAAAAATATAATAATTTTGTGAGTTTATTTTCCCTTTAATTATTGTTTTAGTTTCTAATCTTCTAATTAATTAATTATAGGGTGTTAGATTGGTAAAAAAAAAAAATTATTATTTTCTCTTGAAATTTAAGGTAGAAAGATGATGAATAGTGCCCTTTTTATTTTTGTCGAGATTAATGTTGAATGTATTAAGACAATGAATCAACAAAATCTCAATGTTATAACAAAGAAAGTAAAAATTTTTTTTAGAAAAATTGTGAGAAAAAAGAAAACTAAAAGCCAAAAAGAAAAAAAGTAAGTCTCTTCTTATGAAATAAAAAAAATTATTATTGTGTTTGCAATTTGAAATAACAGTGCTATTTACACAAGAATGAAATGAAATATAACCGTACATAAAAAATAGAAAAACGAAAAAAACATTAAGCCTAAAATCTTGGATGTCTTTAAGTTATAATTAGACAAAAAAAACCTTTAAGCCACAAAAATAAAAAATAGAAAATATATGTCAACTTCAAAGAAAAATTTCACACATCTCAACACTCCTCCTTGAGAATTTTTCTTGATTAAACCCAACCTGTCGCGCAAAAATTCAAATTGTCCACATGATAGAGCTTTTGTGAGGGTATCTGAAAGTTGTAGTTCTGAACTACAATGAGTGAGCTTGATCTTGCCTTCTTTTTCAGCTTCCCTCAATAAATGAAATTCCACTTTAATGTGTTTTGTTCTACCATGGTAAATAGGGTTGGAAGCGATAGCTATAGCAGATTTGTTGTCACAAAATAATTCTGTAGGTTCTGTTTGCTCATATCCTAAATCACTGAGTAATTTGCGAAGCCATATTGCTTGGTTTGCAGCTGCTGCTGAATATATTCTGCTTCTGCGGTGGATTGAGCCTCAACCTCTTGCTTGTTTGAATTCCAAGAAAAAACCCCAGTACCAAGGGAAAAACCATAGCTAGAAGTGCTTTTAGAATCGTCAATACAACCAACCCAATCACTATCAAAGTAACCAACCAATTTTAAATTACCAGTAGACTCAAACCAAATACCAAGATCAAGAGTACCCTTCAAGTATCTAAGTACTCTTTTAGCAATACCGAAATGAACTTCACTGGGAGAATTCATATATCTTAATAGCATACTAGCAGCAAACATTAAATCTGGTATGGAAGCTGTCAAATATAATAAACTTCCTATTAAACTTCTACAGCTAATAGGATTATAGAGTTTCTCACCGTCATGTTTGGAAACTTTTAAATTCAAGGCTAGAGGAGTAGAAATAGCTTTGCATGTGTCCATTTTAAATCTTTTCAAAATATCTTAGGCATATTTCTTTTGAGAAATGAAAATACCCTTTTCTTCTTGGTGAATCTCCATACCAAGAAAATAATGCAAGTAACCCAAATCTGACATCTCAAATATTTTTTCCATTGTAGCTTTAAAATTTTCTAGCATTTGAGAATCATTTCCAGTTACGAGAATATCATCAACATAAAGGGAAAGAATGAGTTGTTTGGAATTTTCACCAACCTTCACATAAAGAGTGGTTTCACTCATACTCCTCCTAAATCCTTGATTAATCAAATAAGAATCAACTTTACTATACCAAGCTCGCAGTGCTTGCTTCAGTCCATAGAGAGATTTCTTCAAATGATACACTTTCTCTTCTTTGCCTTTTATTATAAACCCTTCAGGTTGATTAACATAAATTTCTTTCTCAAGGTCACCATTTAAAAAAGCTGATTTGACATCCAAGTGGAATATTTTCCACCCTAACTGTGCAGCTAAAGCAATAACCATTCTTATGGTATCATGTCATGCAACCGGCACAAATGTTTCTCCATAATCAACTCCAGGTTGTTGTGCATAGTCTTTGACTACCAACCTTGCTTTGTATTTATTGCTTAAGCCATCAGAATTATACTTTACCCTAAATACCCATTTTACGCTGATAATATTTTTCTCTTGAGGTTGCTCTACAAGATCCCATGTGTCATTCTTATTAATCATCTCAATTTCAGCTTCCATAGCAGTAATCCATTCGGCAGACTTCGCAGCTTCATAACAAGTGTTTGGTTCAACAACAACCAGGCTACATCTTTCATATACATCAGTAAGTGTTTTAATTCTATAATTTGGAGCATCACTAGTGGCTTTAACTAAGGCATCATCATCCAAGTGAGTATCTTAGGTACTGTAGTTATTATCATCACTTGAGTCAACAAAAGACTCAGTCATATTCAAATCTTCAACATTGGTCTCACAATTTTCTAGTTATCAAAATCCCAATAAGAGTCTTCATCGATGATAACATCATGACTCAAAAAGACAGTTTTAGTCTTTAAATCAAAAATTTTATACCCTTTTGAATTAGGAGCATAGCCAATAAAGATTCCTTCGATTGCTTTCTCATCAAGTTTGGATATCTTTGCAGAACGAATAAAAGATTAGCAAGTCAATCCAAAAATTTTTAGGTTCTTAACAGAAGGTTTTATGCCTGACCAAGCTTCATAAGGAGTCTTGCCTTCTATAGCCTTTGTGGGTAGCCTGCTAAGCAAGCAGATAGCAGTGTAGACAGCTTCTGCCCAAAATTTCTTTGGTAAATTTTTGTCAAAGAATAAACATCTTGCCATCTCCATTACAGTTCTATTCTTCCGTTTAGATACACCATTTTGTTGTGGTGTATAGACAATGGAAAATTGGTGCTGAATTCCCCAATCTTCACAAAACTTGTCAAACTGCTTAGAAGTATATTCTTTTCCATTATCAGATCTCAAAGTTTTAATCTTGCAGCCACTTTGAGTCTCAACCAAATTCATGAACTTCTTGAAGATGTCAAAAATTTGAGCTTACTCACTTAAAGAATAGACCCAAGTCATCTTTGTCAAATCATCAATAAATAAGAGAAAATATTTGCTATTGCCAAAAAAGGTGGTACGCATAGGACCACAAACATCAGTATGCACTAATTCAAGCTTCTCCGTAGCTCTCAAACTACTACCTTTTGGAAAAGGTAGCATGTGCATCTTTCCTTCTTGAAAACTTTCACAAATTCTATCGGGGGAGTTAAAAATGGGAAAATCTTCTACCATGTTAGAAGAATGCAGAAATTTCAATGCTTTGTCATTGTAGTGACCAAACCGTTGATGCCACCTTTTGCTTTCAACAACTTTGGCACTTACAGCATGATGACATAAAGAGTCACCATTTAAAAAGAAAGCGTTATCAACCATTTTGACCCTTGCAATTTCTGCTCCTTGTGGATCATAAATAGTACACGCATAATCTTTAAAAAATATGGAAAATTTGCAATGCAATAATTAAGCAGTACTAAGCAAGTTTTGAGATAATCTCGGAACAAATAGAACATTTGAGATTTTCTTTTCACCTTGCTTAGTATGCATAATAACAGTACCTTTGCCTTCAGCTTGTACTGTCTCTCCATGTCCTAGGACAACTTTTGTCCCAGTAGTTTTATCAATATGACTAAAAAGACTAATATCTACAAATTCAATGGTTATGAATTGTTTGCATAATAATGTCCTAGTAGTGATTAGCTTTTGGTGCTCGGCAAGATGATGGCTCTTCTTCAATCGTTATACGTGGACTGAATAGAGCTATTGATCAGCAATAACCAAAATTATTTGTGAATGGAGCTATTCATTACATTTACATCAGCAATAACCAAAACTATGCCTGTTCAGATCCCTGCTTTCTTTTTTTTCTTTAATCATTCTTAGATGGTGTTTAATTGAGGGCAAGCAGGCATAGAAACTGCAACTTCTGGAGAGTAGAGCAATTTTATATTGGGCTGCTTTTCCTAATATCTACACTAATAACTTTTGTCTCTCCATGTATAATTGCAGAATTTTGTTATGAATTAAAAATTTTACACAACTACAAATTCAATAGTTCTAATTATTTTACGTAAAAACTGTGATCCACTGAAATTATCTCAAGACTTTATATGCAGACGATTTAATTTAAAAAAAAAAAAAAGGAGGGCCTCCCACAATCACTACCCTAAATTTTAAGAAAAATACTTGCCTAATCCATGAGGACATCTCATAAATCAAGCCAATTATAATTTTTGTTTTTCCCTGCTTTATCAATTTTTCTAAAAGACATTAATACATTCTTTAATAAAAAATTACATGACCGGCTACATCCTATCAGGTTGGTCAATTGAATTTGGTCTACCAAAGAATTTGAACACAAAACAAATTTCAATAAAACATTACATTAGCACATATTGCACGGTTCAATAGTAACTAAAAGAAAAACCCAAACCATCTTTATCTAAAAACCATCAAATATTTTACAGTTAACAACAAAGACCAACTCCAGCAAAGCAAAAACAACTAACAGTAACTAACACTGCTTAATCAAGTTGAGGCAACTTCAAAAATAAAAATAAAAATAAAATAAAGTCTAGGACAGAGAGAATTACTCTGTTTTATTTTATTTTACAGTTAAGTATGTTTCTCTAACCCAAGGTTTAAGGATTAAAACCTCATCTTTAAGACTAAAGAAACTGTAAACAAACTTCATTTAGAGGTCTCAGATTCCATTTTATCATCGTTGCTGACTTTTCCTTTATAGTTGGTTTCTTTTTCAGTGGTGAAGGCAGCAAGCCTACCCTTTTCTTCTCTTAGAGTTCCATCTTTGACTTTCGGTACGACGCCGTTGATTTGTGGATCACCACCTTTACTGGATTTTGGTCGCCGAGGAGGCCCAGCAGCACACCTTCTGATACACACAAATGTATACAATTATTAATATACAATTAATGATGATATAATTATTAACAGCACACAGGCTTATGAAATATTTTGCACGCACGTAGAAATAAAAAAAAGGGAAAAATAACGTACATGATCAAAGTTTTAGTTGGGTAGCATATGAGTCTTCTTGGAGTGGCTACATTGAAGGAGGTTATGTTAGGCTTAAAGCTTCCAACTAATGCCATTTTAGAGAAAGCTCGACTCTGAAAGTCTATATGAGCTTAGTATTCAAGTGCCTTACTGAGTGCTAGATGGGAAATGAATTTATATTGCCAAACTTCGTTGACCTAAAGTCAAACTCAAAGCTTTACATGGATATTTTTGTAAAATTCCTAAGCTACATTAGCTTTAAAGTGCTTAGTAGTTTATTGATTTTTGATTTAATTTTCATAAGAGCCATATTATATATTAAGTTTTATTTTAATTGCATCCTAATTTAAAATTTTCTTTTTCAATCATGTTTGCTCTGGATTGATTCATTATATGGTAAAATGAACATATCTGTTACTACCTCCATTTTTCTCATATCTTTACATTCACTATTTCACCAATACCAATACAAACTCACTTTTCACCAATACCAATACAAAAATAATAATAAACAATTACTAACCCTTTAAAAACTTATTTTTTCATCGATACTAATAAAAAAATAATAATAAATAATTACAAAACTTACTATAAATGGAAATGTAAACAACTCAAAAAAATACTCAAAAATGGAAATGTAAACAACTCAAAAAAATACCCAAAAATGGAAATGTAAACATATCATAAAAACTGAGGTAGTATTTTTTTATATAATAAAAAGTTCAACCCGTAACCTTTATTTAAATAGTGAGAATAAGTGTCGAATTACTCATTCCAATGCTTGTAGTTTCTTAATTTTGAATATTGGACACAATTAAGACTAAAATTTTCAAATTACATATTACAATATTGATTGGTGGTATTTTGAGAATTTATCTAAAATTCAGGGTATATAATGGGATAATGCCCCAATTATTTAAGATAATAATATGTTGGGCTTATTGTGTAATTATTGCTTGGTAGTGGAATTGCTTTTCTTTCTTTTCCATTTTGTCATCTTCCTTTTATTGGATGTATCACCTAATTTATAGTACTTTTTTGTAGCTCTCTCTTGACTTGACTCATATATATCTATTCCAAATGTTGAGTTTTGACGAGCAATGTTGTCACACAATATTATATAGTTTAATGACTAATACTACGTGCATATAACTTACATAACATATATAATCAGATGTATTTACAGCAACTTACTTTCTATAAAAAATATAAGGTGGTTGATAGCCGCAAAGTTGGTAACACTTTTGTCCTTAAATTTTAGCGGACTAAATTTGAATTTCTCTATCTGTATTTTGGTGTGTAAGTTTATATATATATATAAAAGGAATAAATATCTTTTTTTTTTCAGAAAACTAAATACCATCTTTAAAAAAGGAAAAATTATTAATTTGTTTCCGATGTTTAACATATTAGGTTATTTTGTCCATGTAATTTGTGATGTTTCTCGGCCAAATCTTTACGGATCCAAGGACCTGCAATCAACACAAGGAGAACATTGGGGGTTACCCGTGGGTAACCACTCCGATGCCTAAGTTAGTAGGAGATAGGCTAATATTATTGGAGTGGAGATATGAGAGAAAAATGTTACCTTTTGTAGAGAAAGGTTGGCTATTTATAGTGGGGGAATGTTACCTTTTTTAGGGTAATGTTATCAATTTGCATATTAAATTAAATTGTCCCTAAGTTTTGGATAATTATATCAAATTGTCCTTCTATTATACTTCCATCCTAACTCCATTAATAATATGTAATAAATGTAATTTTTATTTCTAAAATGCCCCTAACCAATTACTAAGTCTATTATAAAAAACAAATTCAAATTGTCTCAATAGATATGAAGTTATCAAAATTCTAGGGTTTTCTCTTCGCTCTAATTATTCTCAATGTCTTCGGCTTGCCGATGAAGGAGATGACATGATATTGAATATTATGAATTTGATGATGTTTTTAGTTTATCAAGCTCAAAGGGAGAATGTGCATAACATGTTGTCAAGAGAAAATCAAATAAAGCTTCATTTGATAAAAAAGCAACCAAGAAGATGATACTGTATTTGTACAAGTGAGTGGCCATTATCAAGAAGATGCCGAAGGACAATCACATTCTATTATCAATGTCAGTGAAAGTGTAGGTCCCTTGAGGCAATTAAGAGAGGGGTGAATTAGTTGGCTAATAAAAATTTTGGTTAAGTACGGAATATGGTGGATTGAAACTTTGATGGAAGTTTAGGAAGATTAAAATGATAGGTTGATGAACAAGAGATTTATAATGGTTCGGCCACAACTCAAGCCTACGTCCACTTCTCCAATTCTAGAAAAAAAATTGGGTTCCAATATTCTTCAATAAGAATACAAGAGAGGTTTTGCAAGTTCACCTCAAACTTAGAGTTTATAGTTAACTCCAAAATTTACAATCTTTGAGTTTAAAGCTCACTCAAAAACTATCTAACACTCATAAGTTGAGTTTAAAGATCACTTAACAAACAGTCACAATAAAGATGTTGAGTTTATAGCTCACTCAACAAACTATTACAACAAAATACATTTTGATTGAAAATGAGAGTAAAAGATGAAACGAAGGTTGTTAACAATAAAGCTCAAGTTCTCTGTAGTTGATCCAACCTTCTGAAGGCTATTTGAACGGGTGTTTATACCCACTTTGAAAAATATAGCCGTTGCTCCATAAAATTGAAGTTTTCTGACTTTCTGCAGACCGTCGCGACCTCTCACAACGGTAACATAACGTCTCTCTCATAGGTCTGGAAAATAGCCGTTATGCCCAAAAATCATGTTTTTGTCGCGAGTGCAACGTCCATCGCGAGAGCGATAAAAACGTCATGATCGAAACGAAGTCTTCTGTTTTCTGCGTAACGGTCACGTGAGCGAAAACCGTCACGAGCGCGACATCTGATCATTTTTTGGAAATGTAGCAGAAGACTTTTTTGTAGCCACATATATTAGCTTTCTATAGCCTTTTGAATCATCTCATTTGGACTAGTAAATCAAAAATTATGGCCAAAATACTAACAGGTGCACAGTGCAGAAATTTTGGGCTTCTCATGAGAAATTGCAATCTATCTTCGAGAACTTCAATTCTTTTCCAAGTCTAACTTTTCATCTTCACTTGTGATGGTTCATACTTGCTGGACCTATACTTAAATACTTGAAAAATTATTAGTAAATCACAAGTTCAAGTAAGTTTGTCAAATATTCAAAATCGAGGAATTTTGGCAATCCAAGCACAACAGAAAGAAATCAAGCAAGTTGCTAATCCTTTTTACATTGGTCTATTTTAGAAGGCAACAATAACAAGCCTTAGTCCCAAACAAGTTGGGGTCGGCTGTATGGATCTTCCAACGGTTAACATTTCCAAACATAATGAAAGCAGTTATCACAAGCCTTAGGTACTTTCTATAACACAAATTTTACGTCTCCATTCAAATCTGTTATGAATCAAATCTGCATTGATATTTAAGACTCGTAAATTTCTAGATATTACCTCATTCCAAATAGTCTTAGGTTTCCCTCGACCCTTTCTTGGCCCCATCGACTATCAAGTTCTCACACTTATAAATTGCTGCATGAGGAGGCCTCACAAAATATGCCCATACCATCGAAGTCTACATTCTTTCACTTTATTATTAACTTCCGCTACGTGGACTTGCTCTTGAATTTGAAGCATTTTTAATTTTGTCCAACCTTGTATAGCCACATATCCATCTTAACATTCTTACTTTATCATTGCTGGCCATACAACTGTCAGATAAAATTTACCTTTCATCTTAAGGGGGTATTTTCTTGTCACATATAAGCCCTGATGTATCCTTTCATTTTATCCACCCAACTTGTATTATGTGTGTCATGTCTTCATCCAAACGTCTTTCATACTGAAACACAGAACCCAGATATTTAAACTGTTTGAATCTGGGGACCAAAACTTCATCCAATTTAGCCTCTTGTTCTTGCTTTTTTCTTAAACTGAACTCACAGTGCATATATTTTGTTTTTCTTCTGCTTAACTCAAAACCTTTAACCTCAAGAATTTTCATCCACACCTCCAACTTACAGTTAACTGGTTAAGATGAGACAACGAATTCAATTTCTAAGCATATGCAGCAACTTGAGTGATTTCAGGACATGCTCTTGAAAATCAAATAAAAAGCATAATCCAAGTAAATTTTTAATTTTTGAGACAAAAATTTATTGTTTTGAGATGACAATTAAGATAAGAAAGGGTTTATTTGCATACGAGAGGTGGTAAGGGGAAGGAAATTGATGGAAATCAAAAGCATCCATTTATTGGCTTTAGTGTCTATAGTAAATGAATTTAATTATCAACATGTAACTTGGAGGACCAAGTAAGAGGTTGGTTAATGTCAACGCACCAAAGATGCGAATGCATTATCAAGAAGAACCAAATTTCATGACCTAAAAAGCTAAAGGATATTCAACCATTATGTTACTAGGCAAAGCCCAAGCCGAGCAGCTGTTGATAAGTGTAGTTAGAAGATAAGTGTATAGATAAATGCAAAATAATTATGTATCTTTATTTTAGTGTAATTTGTATTCAAATATAGATTTAGGAGATTAGCCATGTTTCTATATAAATACAGGTTATGTAACTCTTAATAATATATCTTTTCTCTCATTTTCTAAACTTCTCAATTAATACTTTATAGCATCAGAACCAATCAAGACAAACGCCTCTTGACCCTTCTCTTTTCCTCATTGATAATGAGTAACACTTCTATTATTTCGGCTTCTTCTTCTAAGCTCATAACGTTTAATGTTGTTGCACGAGCCCCTTTAAAACTCAGAAGAACAAATTATCTTGTGTGGATGCTTCAATCATAGCTTGTTAATCGGATATGATCTTCTTGGTCATATAGATGGCTCTCTTCCTTGTCCATCAACTACTGTTTCTGGAGCTTCAAATCCTAATCTAGAATTTTCCTTCTCGACAGATATATTGTTCCCTTCTTAAACGATATCATTCCTTTCTCGAGATATATAACATGATATATACCGTATATGTACTATATATACCAGTATATATGGTATATTCACTCACATTACCCAACTTAATAATATGTCTTCAGTACACTGATTTCTAGATACTCTTTCATTTTATTCATCTTTTTTTTAGGATCACAATTTAATATGAAGCCAATTAATAAATAGCATATAATGGAGACATTATCTAACGAACCTTTTAAAAATACAATGCGTATCAGACAATCTCTACGTACACATAAGATAGCGTTCAATAGGATATGAGCATTTTGAATAAGTTTTTGAAATATTTCTTTTATTTTCTAGCGTAAGAATTAAATTAGAGGTAATCCAGGTTAGCGTATAGCAGTTGGTAAATAACTTGTCTTTGTGTCTAAACGGACAGAGTTCGAATCTCCATCTCCACATTTAGGTGTGTGAATTACATCTATGTTAGAAAAGAAAAAATCCAGGTTAGCTATAATATTTTGAGATTAGATTTGTAGCTAATCAATTAATATTTGTTTTTGAAATGAACACCAAAACTTATCCTTCCAACTAATCTTTAGTATTTTATTTGCATTCACAAATATAAAGATAATTTTTACAATGGAATGGAACAAAGCAAGAAAGCTCACCATTCTTACAGCTATAATCTTTTAAATTAGCAAATAAATTTAATTAAAAAAATACAATCAATACTTTTTTCAAGGGAAAAAAACCAATTAATACTAATGCTATGTTTAATTTTTTTTTTCTCCCAATATTTAATTATGCATATGATAAATAAATAAAATAATATAGAAGTTTAGATGTAAAATAATATTTGTTTTTGTTTGTGTATATATTGAGAATTAATTTTGGGTCCCTAATTTTTCACTAATCTACATTCAAGTCCTGTAGTTGAGAAAATACATTGATACATCAATATAGTTTTCGGATATTATAGTTTAGAGTCCATTCCATTGTTAAAGTATGTTTGAAATATTGAAAACATTATTTGTTTTGTTTTATACTTATCTGAAAGAATTAGTTTCATTTAGTGGTGTCAAACAGGTCGTGTCGTATCGGGTTCGTGTTCGTGTCAAGCATGTTCGGGTTGAAAACCCCCCAACCCTGATCTGATCTGTTTAGATAAACAGGTCAGAAAATTCAACCCTGATCTGATCTGTTTAATAAAGAGGTTAAACAGGTCGACCTGATCTGTTTAAGCTTTTATTATTTTTTAATATAAACGGGTTAAACTGGTCAATTTGAAACCCATTTAACCTGCTAATTTCAGGTTGACCATAACTCATTTAACCCATATAACCTGATTTCAATATTAAAGCATAATTCAAAATCAAACATCATTAATTTTATATATTTTTTTTTAACAAAACAAATTTTATATACATACAGGACATAAAATAATAATAATAATAATAATTATAATTATTATTATTATTATGAACAGTAAACAC